>JACTOM010000078.1:0-97731 GCA_015832385.1 Elymnias hypermnestra
GGAGTACCACGCGTGCTGAGTGACTCCACTTGTTCGGGCCCTCAGCTTGGATGTCCCTGAGGAGAGCGTCCAGAGTCAACCAACTGCAATTGCACCCCTGGACCTGGGTGCTGGATTCAGGCCAGTGACGCATTATTACTACCAGTGCTGGGCGGCAACCAGATTTTAAGCCCAATAGAATATTCCTTTCAAAGAGTCTTTTCTTGACCCACCCCTGTCTGCCGCGAAACAAAGCCAGACCGCGACATTCTATATATTGTATATAGCATTGTCTCAGAACTTGACATTTGACACTGTAGTTCGATTCAGGACGCATTATTTCTTTTAGATTGAGATTTTTATATTCGTTGTATCTTTTGAATGGAATGTCCGATTTTTAACAAGTATTTTACAGGTATTGAAACAGACTATAATAAAATATCATTTAATTATAATAATAAAAATATTGTTGGCTTTGATAACCTTTTTATTTGATAAACAAGCCAATAATTTGCAAAGAAATGATTATTACTGTTTAATAAAATACTAGCAAAGTCCATTAGTTTTCGCTATAGCTCAATGTATTATCTAAAGTAATATTAAAAGAGGAAACATTTGCGTTTTTGTGTGTATGCATTTTAATTAATACAGGGTTTGATTATTGTCGACTCTTTTAAAATGTAAAAAAGTTGTTACAGTGGCATAACTACAGAAGTTGGACATACGGTATTGCGGACGTTTTTGTAGATATTAATACGATCTATAATATTGTAGAAGCGGGCGCAAAGAGTAATAGCGATTAGAGCATTACGGGGGTATCGTACAGTATCGTGGACGGCAACAACTCTGCTGGCGGGCGATCCCTCTTGGAAGTTGAAAGCGGAAGTTCTCGCAGCTTCTTACCAGTACAGAGTAGCTGCGAGGGCCAGAGGGGAAACGCCTAATGCCGACGAGGTTAGGAAGGTCAAGATCATTGCCGACAGAGCCTTGATCCAAGCATGGAAACAGGACCTCGGGTCCCCATCAGGCGGCGGGGCCATAATAGCGGCACTCCGCCCTCACCTGGAGCAATGGCTGGTTAAACGACAAGGAGTGCTTTCCTACCGTTTGGTGAAGGTGCTAACCGGTCATGGCTGCATTGGAAAATACCTGCACCAAATCGTTGGCTGTGAGCCGTCGGCCACTTGCCACGAGTGTGGTGCTCTGGTGGACACAGAGCACACGGTGGCCGAATGTCAGCGTCATCTTCTGACGTTGCAGATTGGTGCAGACCTCTCGCTGGCAAGTATTATAGGTGCAATGCTTGTCAACGAGCGGGCCTGGAATGCTGTTGCCACCCTCTGCGAAACTATCATTTCGCTAAAGGAGGCATGGCAAAGAGAGAGGGCGAATGCAGCTGAAGCACAGTTCCCCGGACGGAGGGGAATAGGAAACAGGAAACGTAGGTTTATCCAACTCCTCCCCCTGTAGCGCACTTTTGAGCCGGCTTCATTCGGAGGGGCCAGAGTGGAATGCCACAACGAACTTCTGGTCCTTCCATTCTGTAATGACGAGGGCTCCGCTGGTTTTTAGTGGGTATTCTGTTACAACCGGCGAGTCCCACACTCCCGTCTGTCTCACAGGCGGGAGCGTAAATGCAGCGACAAAATAAAATATTGTAGAACATTTGTGTGGAAACGTAACAAACATATACATACACACAAAAACGCAAATGTTTCCTCTTTATAATATAACTTTAGATAATACATTGAGCTATAGCGAAAACTGATGGACTTTGCTAGTATTTTATTAAACAGTAATAATAATTTCTGTGGAAATTATTGGCTTGTTTATCAAATAAAAAGGTTATCAAAGCCAACAATGTTTTTATTATTATAATTATATAATATCTTTGTATGCTATCGAAAAACAGCAATATAATGTTGCTATTCAATTTCGGTGTTCTGTGAAGTATTGCTTCTCCGGTCGAGCCTGCCTAGTAGTCATTGACTGACTTTTAGTTCAGTTTATACGTAGGGGCCGTAGATATAAGTCAAAACGAGTATATGATGTAGAATTTATATCTATAATAATAATAATTTTTATTCAAGGCGACATTTGGCCCAAATTCTTAGTATACAAATAATTTATAACAATGTTAGTGACAAATAGAATATAATACAGAAAAGAAATGAAATTAAATACAATTAAATTAAACCAACTTAGTTAAATGAAATGAAAATAAAAATTAAATTGATCACGTCAATCAATTAAATTAAAAAATGTGAAGACACTATAAATATAGAGACGTCTTATATACTAGCTGAGGGTTGTCCCTAGGCATCATTTTCTGTTGCTCGTCAGATGAACAGGCATCCAATATGTGAATATAGGGCTAGGCTAGCTGTGGGGACCCACACAAATCGTTTTAAGTATGCTGTTATGCGATGTCCTCATTCTCTCCCAAAAAGAGGCTATGCTTGCCCTCATAACAGCATTGAAATGGGGCACTTCCGATTCAGCAAACAAGCCAGACGCGCTGCAATATATGCGCAAAGCCATCAAGATGCGAAAAGCGTCGTTGTACTGCAAACGTATTGCCATGTAGAATTTTCTGAGAATATTTGTCCAAAGCTGACAGGTATAAAAGCACCGGCAATACGCGGTGAATAATGTCTTCTTGACGGCTTTGCTACATTTACCGAATCTTCGCCCTAACATTACATTCAACAAGGGAAAGGAGAGAAATCTCGGTCCGGTGTAATAACACCGGACCCTTCAATATCGCAGTCATCCTGTAAACATTCAGTAAGTATATGGCCTACGTACTTGAATTTGGTTATCTATGACGTTGAAAAAGGAAGCATGATTGTAAATGTAACAAAAATTATATAATGTCGTTTAATCTAAGGTTGTATTCTTTTAGTTCTAAATAACGATAATTGTTATCGTATTTGCTTTTGTCATTATACAAGATATTGAGTCCCTTATCAAAATGATGCCGATAGTAAAGATTGAATGAAAGAATCTTGTATAATATGTATCTGTACATACGTGTACCGCTCCACCCAGCAGTGTTGAAGACTCAGCACTCGAAATTGTTAATGAGTAGACATACCTGAGGCACATGGTTCAGCTAGGTAGGTCCCATTTTGAGAAGGGTCAACCGCCGAATCCAACTCGGTTGGGCAGCGTTCGGAATACTACGCCAGATATTTTCGCCCGATATTCCTCAGTGCCTGAAGACCAAAGTCTTCGAACAGTAGATGTTGCAAGTAGATACCTACGGATCGGAAACTATGGCCCTCATACGAAAGATCATAATCACGTAGCGAGCAACGGAGATGACTTTGATGGGAGTTCCTGTACGCGATCAAATCAGAAACGAGGAAATCCATAGAAGATCTAAAGTCACCGACATAGCCCCAGGCACATAGTCCGACGAACTGTTGGACATTAAGGCCTTTTTTTACGCTGGGAAATGCCTTTATGCACGCCGGTCAGAGTAAAATCTTATCGGCAGTGTGGGACTCGCAGGTAAACCATAATACCCACTAAAACCCAGCGATACTCTTCGCTTCCTTTACTGGAGCACCAGAGGATCGGTAGACGCAATCTACGTGGACATTAAGGCTTGAGTGTGATGGAATGGCGACCTCACACCGGACGGCGCAGTTTTGCAGAGCTCCACAAGGTGGACCGACGACATATAGAGGATCACCGGTAGCCGCTGGATCCAAGCATCTCAAGAGCGGCCCTTGTGGGCATTATTAGGAGTGACCTTTATCCAGCGGTGGACGACAGATTATAGTTTAATTTTGAATTCAACTGAGAGCGAGTGATGGCGTATTTTAAATGGACGGAATTTGTTGTGGATTCTGTGCAATTAAGGGTACGAATGGACTGTCATAACTTTAGGTTTTACGTCGTTCTGTAATATCATCAGTAGTAGTTTAAAATGACTAGTTTTCATTATCCAAAAGTACTATAAAAACCTCATAGACTGCTTCATGGGCCTAGTGGTCAGTATGATCGGTTACAAACACGAGGTCCTGGGTTCTAGTCCCGGGTCCGGTAAATTCAAAAATCGATATTGAATTTTCTATTAAGTTTTTCTCAATATTTGTCCGAAATCGGAAAGTAGGCGGTGTGCCCCACTCTCGTACCTCGGAGACGTTAAACCGTCGGTCCCACGCTTGATCTCTCTACGATCGTGTCGAATTTCCGGCACATCGTTTTGTGATAGTGAAAGAATAGAGAGTGCGATTGTGTACTTTACCTGCCAATCCTCACTGTCTTATCAGGCGTCGTTCAAAGTTTTGTATAATTTTTCAATTAGCTTTCTTTTAATAAAGGCCTTTATCAAGTCATAAGTGTAGAACTTTTCTGGGTGCTTATTATAGGAACGTTCACCTTTAAAATAATTTTTCAAATTATTTCTTACTTTATATGACGCTTAATCACGTTTTTTAAGTATCAATACTTTATAATAAAATTCAAATAAATAAATCGCAAGCAAGCAGCTGAAACAAACTTCAATGTTAAATTTTTTATCGCAAGTGACAGGAGCTAGCGGATTATTCAAAGTAATTTATGTAACTGATGTTGTTTAAGTAGTAATAGGATGTTTTTAACATATTTCTAAAAACTATATAGAGGCAAACTGAACAGTATGATTCGGTTATCTTATTAAAAATGCGTATGCTCAACCCGAGAAATGATTTTTGAACCTTCGTCACCCTAAAATGAGGTAGTAGTTTGTTATAACAAACGATTAGTCTCATTGAATAGTTAATCATGAGATATATCAACGCAATGTGTTAATCAGATATTGTTATGTTAATCAACATCTAATTTAGTTAAGATTACTAGCTTATATATATGTATATTTCACTACACATTCATGGTTTTCGATTTGCAAACAGTTTTTATACTTACTAGCAGTTCTCTACGGCGAACCCCACGTTTTGCCGTTTACGTGAGTAATCCCACGGGATCAGGAAAACGGTACTAAGGAAAAAGGTCCTTAGTGAGTGTCTATATTACTTTGATACTTTCACTTTTTATAACAGATTAAAAAACATGAAATATGTTTAATTTTTTTTCTTAACCAGACAATAACAAAAACAAGAAAGTTTTAATTTTCTAAATAAGTGCATTGGTATAAATATAAATAAAACTTAAAATTTAGTATAACAAAGATTTCACTTCTGACATGTGTGCTTTGTGCGCACGCACTTTTTTTATTCAATATCGCTGCCGCTTGTTCTTTATAGTGATTCATTACAATAATGCACATCTGTGGTGGTGACGGCAGCTGCCGGTCATTGTGGGTTATCTGTTGACGGTCACTAACTTTTTTTTATTCCAACGGTCAATGACAATAGCGCATGTACTTAAAAGTAAACAGCGCTTATAATGTTTTATCTACGAGTATATTTGTATCTAATCTACTTGTACCCAGCGGTTTCACCTTACTAGTTCACAAGCCTTGAAAAAATGGGGAAATCCGGACCAAGGTGTCAACCTAAACCATTTTTTACATACAAAAAACATACGTAATGTATTATAATCAATACTGTATAATATATGTTAGTTTCTAAGAATAAATGTTAGTTTTACTTTATTTTAGTTTTACACAATCTGTAAATCAGCTTTTAATCGTGTCAAAGGTCGCTTGGCTGAGATTTCTTAAAGCAATGAGGCCACCTTTGCAGATAGGTTAATGTATTCATTAAATATGTAATGGTCTATTTAATACAGATATCTTCAAAATTATTCAATTGATTGGCTTAAAATCTAACAAACTTGTTTCGAGATTTAGATACTCATTCATAACTGACTTCTCCATATTCCAATGGAATTGTCAACTACCTACGTAGGTGTTGCGTATCTGTGAACTTTGTGTATAGCCTATGATTAGATGAATCGTTTAGCCAACTTTAGCTTTGGCGCAGAGGGAAAGGGGAATGGCGTACGACGATGGCATCCTGATGCAATGAGCATAAGAATTTGATTTATAATGGCTGTTGCAAATTAAATTATAATAAAGACATATTGAAGATACTATACCCTAACGACATTACAGTAGGTACGTAGTTTTTTCGACACAGCAGAGAGTTGTTGGTATGTTTAATATAATTGTACCACAATTCAAAATACGTACAAAGATCATACCGCAGAATTTTACTTACATTTATGTTTTAAATGTAATATTTTTGTCGTTAACGTGATAGAGGTGACATTGCCAATAAAGGCTGTATTGACTTAAGGGAATGTGAAAAACAAGCACTTAATCGGCGTCTTTATCACTAAGAAGGGTCAAGGTCAAATGCAAGAACACTAGTCCTTCGAGCCACGATAAGATTAAAGATCAAATCTATTAAACGTGACGCATTTTATGTATTTAATAAATCATTATTATCACTTATCATAAACACTTTCATCACGATATCTACTAATTAAATGTAAAATTTAATGTGATTAAGAAAGAAGTGTCCACTATTCTTAATAGTTATTGTTGCGCATATATGTAGAAATTAAGTCACTGTTTGAGAGTTGGTATAGAACCTCTTTTACTATTTACTGTAATACAAATAAGACTCCAACTCTTAGCTAAATTATTTGGTACTAGCTGTTCCCCGCGGTGATACTCGCGTAGTTCTTAATTCAGTTGAAATAACGGAAACCTCGTTATTAGTGCAATTAAATTAATTTAAGTAAAGGAAATAGTAAGAGACTACGTCGCGAGAGCATAATATATGGTGAACCTGGTGAATAATGGGGTATAACTATGGGGAAAATATTTCATAGTGAGTGTTTACGTTGTCAACGTCAAAAAGTACCCTATGTCCTTTCTCAGGCTCTAGAATATTTGTGCACCAAATTTCATTTAAATCGGTTCAGTAGTAAAGTGCGATAAACAGAGTTACTTTCGCATTTACAATATTATTAAGGATATTAAGAATAGAATAGTGTAAGAAAAGCAAAATTATACCCATAAACTGTGGAAAAATAACTTTATCTACACAGTTTATATACATTGTTTTCAAGTCTGATATATGCTCGTATATGCATGATTGTTTAAGCGATATCCATGTTAACTACAGTGGTAATAAGATAATAACAACTTGCATATAAAATTTACATTAATATAATATAGAATATATTGCATTATATTGTCTCAAGCTCAAATAATTAGCGTTAAAACTGTAATAGCAAATGAGTGGTGCACTTATCTTTTATTTATATTGTATAATACTCAGTATGCTGATGTAGTAGCACAGTGACAACAGCGTAAGGCGCACGCGTGAATTATGGCACAAGATAACCTCACCGCAGTTTTATACAAAACCAAAGATTTACGACTGGTAAGACTGTTTATGGCTTTAAAATTTGTTAATTATATTGGCAGTTATTGAATTTCGTTTATAAATAAGAAGGAACTGTATTCCTGTGTGTTATAATTACAAATAAATTGATTTTACTCTTTTAATATTTACATATTTCTTTTGAAGTATATAAATGTTGTTCTTATATTTTGTTAAACAAATATTTTACTGTACGACGAGTCACTTTATAGATAACCTAATATTTAATAGTAAGTACAAGTGTACTTTAATTGTTACTAAGTATTTTCCTTTTAGAAGTGTAAAAGATTTCTTGTACACTGTAGCTAGTATCGATTGATATATGCTTCGTTGCAAATTTAGAATTAACTCATTAAAAACAATGTTCTTTGATGCCTAAATTATCGTAGAAGAACGTATGAGTGAGGGATTAGAAGCAAAGTAATTCATTTACCTCAAAATTCAAACCGAATGATATGTATTATTTATAACCTTCCTTAATAGTTGCTACCGTAATTATATGATTTTAACAAAATTAATAATATGTCTGTCTGTTTGTTTGTTCCGTCTATACACGCCGGTATATGGAAGAGTATGAAATAAATATACGTGTAACCATATACGCAATTAAGTAAACTAGTTAATTACTATTTATTGTAGCTTTCTCAAACTGCACTATTGCAACACGTATTAAAAATATATCTATATCTTGTTATAGGAACAGACAGCAATTCCAGCAATAGCAGATGATGGTAAGCTATTGAACTTTAGTCTGCACTAAAATTGCTAGCGTAGATATTGAATTCGCTTAAAACTCATTATAAACTTAATGGATACAAGCTATTGAAATGCTTTTAACTGATTTATTTCGCTGGCACAGTGTGTATTCGTTCGTTTGATTCCCAAATCCCAACACTCAGCTGAGAAACCCATTATGAATTCCATTATCCAGCTGAGAAAACCATAATGGATTCCATTATCCGAGCTGAGAAACCCATAATGGTATCCATTATCCTAGTTGAGAAAACCATAATGGTTTCCATTATCCCGGTTGAAAAAACCATAATGGATTCCATTATCCCAGCTGAGAAACCCATAATGGTATCCATTATCCTAGTTGAGAAAACCATAATGGTTTCCATTATCCCGGTTGAGAAAACCATTATGGATTCCATTATCCCAGCTGAGAAACCCATGATGGTATCCATTATCCTAGTTGAGAAAAATAATGGATTCCATTACCCAGCTGAGAAACCCATAATGGTTTCCATTATTCCAGTTGAGAAAAGCATAATGGTTTCCATTATCCCGGTTGAGAAAACCATTATGGGTTCCATTATCCCAGTTGAGGAAGCCATTATGGTTTCCATTATTCCAGCTGAATAACCCATAATAGTATCCATTATCCGAGTTGAGAAACACATAATGGTTTCCTTTATCCCGGTTGAGAAAACCATTATGGGTTCCATTATCCCAGCTGAGCAACAACAATTTAAAAACTGATTACAAGAAGAACTTACACAATACTTTATTCTCTATAAGCTGGCTTTCTTTCGATATCCATTGATATCCATGATATTCAGGCTACAAAACTGCACAGATTTATTTTACAATAATTTTTATTAAATTACTTCACCCACCTGCCGCGTTTTTCCTATTTACGAAATATTACGAAATGTTAAAATAAGTCATTTTACAGCATGAATTTCAAGAGTTTATTAATGAAAAACCTATTGTGCAGCAAATTCATAAAATCTTTGGTAAAAAATATATAATAGTCCTGTATGTTCCTTGCAGAAGTACTTCTGCGTATGGACTGTGTGGGTATCTGCGGGTCGGACGTGCATTACTGGCAGAGTGGCTCCTGTGGACACTTCGTGCTCAAGGCCCCCATGATTATGGGCCATGAAGCTTCTGGAGTTGTTGCCAAAGTAAGTCTTTTTGTTGAGTTCTAGCTGAACACACATGAAAAACTCTCAGCAAATTTAAAGCTGTTGTTTTCGCGCGCCTAAAAACAGTTGTTTATGTTGTTCAAATTGTTGTACAGATAAATTCAGAATCACATAAGTTAATTATGTTACTTAGCAAGAAAACTTCTCAAAGATTTACCTGACCATCGAATACGTTTCAACGAGAAATGGGACTAGCTCATAAATTCAGTTATAGCAATTGCATAGACCATGTGCCATTTGCGTGCTCGACTTGGGGACTTCAATGAATTCTGTTAACTACGTTGGTTTGAGAGGACCTTTCGCTGGAGGGTATAGCTGGCACAATACTCACCAGCGAAAAGGAGTGGTGGGCATTGGCCTGTTTTCTGCGAGATTATTATATCCTCCTCTAGTCGTGGCTCAGAACTGCACATCATGATGTTACCGATGAAACAGATTGTGCCATCTTTCCCGATCGGTAACTACCTGCCTGACTGGCTTTGGTATCCAGCTGATCCTCTACCTGATCGGACCATCGTATCGGACATCGTGTACAGAGTCGTTTACCTTCCATTTTTCCAGTTTAATTGAGTTTATCTAGGTTATCTATGGGCCATATGGCCTCTGCGGATAGCAATGAATGTAAGACAAGTGATAGCGAGATTAGTATGGATGACATCATGAAAGCGATAAAAGGTATGAAATCAGGTAAGGCTGCTGGGTATGACAGAGTGTCAGTCGAGATGCTGAAGGCTGGCCGCGGGATTGTGGTAGCTCAGCTGTACTGCCTTTTCAATATATGCTGGGAGAAAGGTCAAGTCCCAAGAGATTGGAGCAAGGCCGTAATTGTCCCTCTATATAAAGGAAAAGGGTCACAGCAGGAGTGCAAAAATTACCGCGGTATCAGCCTTCTTAGTGTCGTCGGCAAATTGTATGCAAAGATATTAATTGAAAGGGTGATTAATGAAACTGATGAGAAAATATGGGACGTGCAAGCGGGATTTAGAAGAGGAATGGGATGTACGGATCAGGTCTTTTCTTTACGGTGCATAACTGAAAAATGTTTGGCTAAACACCAAAAAGTTTATTGCGCGTTCGTAGATTTAGAAAAGGCCTATGATCGAGTGGTGAGGAATGAGCTGTGGTCAACGTTATCTACGTATGGGGTGAGCGGTTGTCTGATCCAAGCATTGAAGTCTCTCTATGAGGGTTCTAGTGCCTGTGTCAGAATAAACGGAGCGTACACGGAGTGGTTTCCTGTCGAAAGAGGTGTTCGACAGGGATGTGTTGCGTCACCATGGCTGTTCAACCTATTCATGGATAAATGTTTGACAGATTTAAAAGAAAGTATGTATGGGTTAAGAATGAATGAATTACTCATCAAATGTTTACTCTACGCTGATGATCAAGTAATACTTGCGTCATCCGCTAACGAGCTACAGGAGATGCTAAATATTATGAATGAAGCTTTGAAAGGGAAAGGAATGAAAGTGAATGTAAACAAAACGAAAGTTATGCTTTTTGAACGAGATGAATCTATGATGAATGGCAATATTTTGATAGATGGGGAACAAGTGGAAGAGGTGAAAGAATTTGTATACTTGGGATCTAAATTTACAAAAGATGGAACATGTGAAAGTGATATCGAAAGGAGAGTGAATGCAGGGAATATGGTAAATGGTGCTCTGCATGCTTTTATGAATAGCCAGATGGTGTCTCAAAGGGCTAGACTGGCAGTGCATGCTGGAGTGTTGGTGCCAACACTTATGTATGGTAGTGAAAGTTGGGTATGGCAGAAGAATCACAAAAGTAAAATAAATGCGGTAGAGATGAGAGCGTTGAGAAGCATGAGTGGATTAAAACTGAGTGACAGAGTAAGAAATAGTGTGATAAGAGAACGTTGTGGTATAAAAGAAGACGTAGTGACTAAAATTGAGAAAGGTATGCTTAGATGGTTTGGGCATGTAGAGAGAATGAATGAAAGGAGACTGACAAAAAGGATTTATGAGTCAAGAGTGAATGCGAAAGTTGGAAGGGGAAGACCAAGGCGAACGTTCCTGGACCAAATCCAGGACATTTTAAATAACGGCCAGGTCAAGAGTACTCTAAACCGACGAACTTGTATGAAAGGTTTAATGAGAATGAAAGAAGCGAAGGAGATATGCAAGGATCGTGGCAAGTGGAAGGATGTTGTCTCTGCCTACCCCTATGGGAATGAGGCGTGATGTTATGTATGTATGTATGTATCTATGGGCCTTCGGATAAAATTATTCAAAGACCTATGCGCTTTAAAATTATTTCCTGGAAGGAAGGAAGCAAATGAGAGGCAGAGAAGTTTGCAAAATACGAGGCGTGGGTGTCCGCTTCTCTTCCCCCTTTTCTTAGTTTCCTAAGAGTTTTGGAGCACCAGGATAGATTTTCTAGCAGAGTTTTCGATTCCCTGATTCTCCATTTTAGAAAGTGAAGGAAATCGCTGGGTTTTAGTTGATTATTTGGCCTGCCATCAAGTCTCAAAGTCCCAATTTCTTCTTAGGTATGTTTGTGTTGTGTAAAGGTAATTTCCCAGCAGAAAAAAAGTAAAACAAATGGGGACGTGATGATCCAGTGCCAGTGTCTGTTTATTTAAGTATTAATATTTGGACATATAAATATGGATCTCCAATTGACGTAAACGTTGTTATTCGTTAATTAATCGTATAGATGAATACGTTTATCTCAAAAGAGGCCGGGCATAGGTTATCAACCTGCTATCCAGTGACCGATAGGCAGTTTGACATTCAAACCAGCTCGGAGGTGTGTCCGACCTTGCATTGAACGACGTAAACAAGCCAAATAACCGTCTACACTATTTATAAACCGTGGCTAAATACCATATTAACCATATCTCATTGATTTTAGAACATTTTTTGTTATTTTTTTGTGAGGCAAAGCAGTTATAATGATAAGTGTTCATTCATATATAATTATAAATTATTTAAAGATGATGAAATGGAAAGAAACTGTTGCAAATCCTACTTCATGCAATAAACAAACATTTTTATTGTTTTGATCGAAATTATTGGCTGACAACTCGAAACTTGCCCATTTACATTTAAAATACTAATATAGATAACGATATAATACTTGAATTTATGTATAAGAACTACTACCGATGCGTACTACCTTCGTACGAGTGGAAGATATATTATATCTACATGTTTCTATCTAATGGTACCCATTCTATCTTTCAAAGAAATTTAACTATTCTTAAAAGATTATTCTGTAAAATCTATAAAGAGTATATCCCACCTTAGAGATTTAACAACGTTTTCTCTGAAAGCTTCCAGGCGGCTTGACTTTTCCAATGCTTTCAACAATTGTCGTTACATTTCAACCTATTTAAACAAAATTATGATAAATTATGTAAATAAACCTTCCTCGTTGGTCATTCTTTTGGTGAAAATTCTAATGGCGAAGATCTGTACAGTAGTCTTGATTTTATTGCCAACAGGTAGTATAGACGAATCATCACTTTGTTTTATATTGTAATTTGTAACGAATCCCTTCGATAGGCTTTTCTGGTCAACTTTACTCACAATAGCAAAGGATTTGGACCATGCATTGATATTTTCATAACAAATATTTATATTGTAGTCCCTTAAGGACTGTTATAACAATATTTACTCTAAATTGGTAACTCTGTATTGATATCAGAAGCTTTTATGTCCAAATTATATCGGAATAGATTTAATTTAATATGAGGGATCAATAATTTGAAATGTTTATAATATATAAATTCATTATATGCCTTGGACTAAAAGTTTAGTTTCGTAGTTATTGCCATACACTACTTTATATCCAATGTACAACTGATAATGATGATGGTGACTGAAGAAAGACTTAAAAATGCAAAATTACGAAGCAACCAAAAGAAATTCATTCAGAGATTATTTACCATCATCATTACAATGTAGTTATTATTTATATTCAATTAGATTTTACCACAACGAAAGCTGGTATAATTACTGCAACTGCCAAAAAAATGTAAAAATTCTATGCAGACGTAGTAGACTTAAAGTTTATATTTTTTAATTTGCATATTTATCGGTTATACCAGTTTTGCCACTACATTTAATACGCAATAGTTTGGCCTTCGAAATGTATAACACCTTAAGAAACTACAAACATGTCTCTGTAACTGTTAATCTCCTAGAAAACAATTGGAGAGTATATACATAAAATATGACATCATTTCTTCAAAATTATCAATGTTAAATATTTAAAAAAGACATACTTGATCTCCATCTGTTATGACTACAAGCATTACATTTATCTTTGGTAAGGATTTTTCGATAAACCAGTACCATCGAGTAATTTCTAGATAACCTCTTACAACGATACTAAAATATTAACGAAGCTGGTTTTGAATACCGTATTTTACTTCATCATTATTTATTAATAAAAAAATTACTTTATTTAGTAGATTTACAGGCTGGATACAAAAATGTTGTTTTGGACACATCGTTGTATATTTTATAGCTAGATAAGATTAATAGTTTTTGTTTTACAACAGATTTTATTATATAATTTAATTCGAGTAAACCATGTTTACAGTCACGTTTATAATGACATCTTAGAGGGCGTTATAAAGTAATTTACTTATCACAACAACCGTCATATTATCGTTAAGGTAACAACATTACACTGGGATGTGTAAACAAGAAAATTATCGGTTAAATTATAAACACAAGGGGACGTAAAAGACTTAGCTTAACTTCAGAATTTAAAACTTTAAAAGGTCAGCTTCTAGATCGTAACTATTTAAAGGTTTTTTTTCTATTAATCTGTTGCTACTTCGCAATTATATTCTGTGAGGATTTGTGTATGAGAGATTATACTTGAGAGAGATAATACTTATTGTACATACACTAGAAAAAGTATACAATGATTACAAAACAGTAAAATTGGATTTTAACTTTAATTTTGATACTATAGAATCTAAGTAGTAATAGTCTTACTAAGATATAAGGTTTAGATCACAATAAAACGATAAAATGGCACACCTACGCTCGCAAGCAAAAACCTAGTAGCTCGCTAATTGTTCAGAAAACCTCTTCATGAAAGCAAAAAGATATATAACCTCCGTATTTTTTGACTAGCTAAATCATTTTTGGCCATATCCTAAATTTTTCTTAGGATAAATTTTGCAGGTTACTACGTGTTTTCTTTCAGCGTCAATATAAAAGGGTTTGCTTCTGCCCCTATCAGAACGTTTTAATTAGATAAAAGGGGATTTTCTTTCCGATTTTTAACAGGAAAATCATAAGAGTTTAGGGCAATTTAGGTTTTCTTTTTAGTGTTTCCGTGTTAAAAGTTAATAATTTCGGCCCCATTTTGAGGGATGAAAGTGCCACATTGCCGCCCAATTAAATAAACGAGTAACTTAGACGCATGCTACAAACTTTCATTTGCGATTCATTTAAATGTCAAAATATTTGGTTACAATTTTTAATTGTTTCAGTTTCACTTAATATCTCTTCCTCAACTCATTTTAATTAATTAATTTGAAATATTTTGTTTAGTTTCGCAGATTTATTGTGTTTTTGATAGCATATCTAAACTTATTTTGAGGCCATAGTTTGTCTCTGAAAGTCGTCATAAATAAGTGAGTAAGCAACACGCTGCTTTCCTATTCTTATTATTTTTAACTTTATTATTTACATTGTTATCGAACTTTCCCGGTCCGGTCTGACAAGGTATACGCACCACGGGACGAAATGGCATTGCAACCCCCGCTTTTATCACCCTAGCTGAATCACGCGGGTGGTAATGTCATACTTTCGTCTCTAGGTACGTAATATATACTATTGCTAGTGTAATTATTTACGTTACAAGTAAAATACACGCAATAAAAAATGAATATCCAAATGTATCCCTATAATATCATATTAATATTACCAACAACTCGTCGTCGTCGATTCAACCGATGGACCTCTACGGCTTGGCATAGATGTCACGAAGTGATGCCCACAAGGCCCGATCTTCCGCCGCCTGGCTTTAGCAGCTACCGGTGGCCCTCTTTATGTCATCAGCCCACCTTATCCATCGGTTCGTCGGACTATGTGCCCCGCCCACTTCAGCTTCGTGATTCTTAGGGCTATGTCCGTGACTTTGGTTCTTCTACGGATATCTTTATTTCTGATTTGAAACATAGCTTGATTCTGATTAGATCTGATTTGATCTGATTAGAAACCCCAAGCATAGCCCTCTCCATCGCACGCTGAGTGACTCTAAGCCTAAGCATGCACTATTCAAAGACTTTGGACAAAAATATCTTCCGTAATTTCCCGAACGCTGCTCAACCGAGTTGGATTCAGCGGTTGACTTCCTTTTCGAGATTGGATCTACCTACGACTGCCTCGCTGGCGCAGTGGTGCGAATACTCGCGTTGCTAGCAGAGGTCCCGGGTTCGATCCCCGGTATCCGAATTTAGGAAATTGTATTAATTTGTCTGAGTCTGGTCTGGTGGAAGGCTTCGGCCGTGGCTAGTTACCACACTAGCAAAGACGTACCGCCAAAACAAAAAGATTTGTGTTCCCGTACGATGCTGTGTAGAAACCATAAGGGGTATGCCGCCCTTTACCAGATTAGCGCGCTTCCATCTAAGACTGTATGATCACTTACCATCAGGTGAGATCACAGTCAAGCGCTAAACTGTGAGCCATAAAAAAACAACCTAGCTGGACTATGTGAACTACGATGACTAACAGCGGAACATGGTTATTGGACATTGATGTTGATGCCCAGTCCATTCCAGCTTAAAGAGGTCTTCCAAAGCAGTAAAGAGCTTCGGGGAGATAACATCTCCCTGTCGCACTCCATGTTGTAGTTGGATAGACTTTGTGCTTTGGACATACGGACTAGCACGGCTTATACTGCTCGGTCTTCTGTATAATCTGCCGCATCGTAAAGTTTTGGTCTATGGTACTGAAGGCTTTCCGGAATCCGGCCTGTTCAGGACGCTGGAAGCCATCAAATTTGCGAGCGAGATGATTCCTAATGACCCTCGAGAACAGTTTATAGACATGACTTAACAGGGAAATAGGTCAATAGTTTGAAGAACTATAAGGTGTAGTCACCTTTCTTGAAGAACAGAACTACCACGCTTCTATGCCATTCCTTTGACATCGTGCCTTCCAAGATGACATAAAAACAAAAGAAATATAACCTTCTCTTTTATAAACTAGATTTATGCTTTTTATATACCATATTTTTAATTTATTGCTAAACAGATTGACTATAACAGCATTATCCTAAAAAAATTAAAACGATTTTTGAGGGTTGCCATGTGTTTGCTTTCCAGCGTATATATAATAATGATGCCAATTGCTTTTAACGTAGTAACGTATCGTCCTTGTATACCATTATTAATACAAATTGATCTATTAAAGCAATTTACTATTTAATGCTATATTGATGTCGACTTCATTGATTTTAACATCAAGGACAAACTATATAATATTTAATTATTATAATGCGTCATCACATTTGGTGTAATTTTTTGCGCATGTTAGACTTTAGGAGTAAGCTGGTAATGAAGTCACCAGAGCGTTACGAAAAATGTAACCGGGCGAGGCGAACGAACGGTTAACGTACTAAATTTTAACATACATAGCATCAGGCCTCATTCCCATAGGGGTAGGCAGAGACAACATCCTTCCACTTGCCAGGATCCTTGCATACCTCCTTCGCTTCTTTCATTCTCATTAAACCTTTCATACAAGTTCGTCGGTTTAGTGTACTCTTGACCTGGCCGTTACTTAAAATGTCCTGGATTTGGTCCAGGAACGTTCACCTTGGTTTTCCCCTTCCAACTTTCGCACTCACTCTTGACTCATAAATCGTTTTTGTCAGTCTCCTTTTATTCATTCTCTCTACATGCCCGAACCATCTAAGCATACCTTTCTCAATTTTAGACACTACGTCTCCTTTTATACCACAACGTTCTCTTATCACACTATTTCTTACTCTGTCACTCAGTTTTAATCCACTCATGCTTCTCAACGCTGTCATCTCTACCGCATTTGTTTTACTTTTGTGATTCTTCCGCCATAGCCAAATTTCATTACCACACATAAGTGTTGGAACCAACACTCCAGCATGCACAGCCAGTCTAGCCCTTTGAGACACCATCTGGCTATTCATAAAGGCGTGCAGAGCACCATTTACCATATTCCCTGCCTTCCCTATATTCCCATATTTTCCTTTAAACTATAAAGGCCTTTTCTTCAGTTTGATACGTTTTTAGTTATCGTTACTTTGAGTCGTCTTTACACATTTAAAATAAAAGGTGGTTGACTTTTTCTTATATTGCATTTCTGTGGATGCAAAGTTTTTGTGTAGTGTTGCCATTTTGAAAGAGTAACTATTGGTGTTGGTAGATATGTTGTTAATGATTGATACAAAAAAGCTCACTAATGATTACTTCTCCAATGATTTTATAAAACAAACGATAGAATGTATATTATTACTGTTATAGATTAATGTAAAAAATATTTTTAAGAAGGCGACTGCTGAATCTTTCTTCCCGAAAACTGTTCGTCACATTTCCATGTTATATAGTTATTTAAAACTAATCTATTTTAAATAACTATATAACATCGGAAAAACTTTTCAAATGTCTAACGCTAACAAAATCGTGTGCGTATTTTATACAATGATAAACTAAATCGAGTACGTGCTCTTATAAAATTTCCACTATATTAACGATTAGATTAGAAATATTTATTGGTAATTTCACTTATACGTATACAAAGCACTGTAAAATGTAGAAGGGAATGCGTATGTGAAGCCACTATCACATTATGCTTATTTAATGTCGCTCCAGTTATCTTAATCTTGAAATTGATGATAAAAATGAGTGATCCCATTTTAAGGTTTTGTACTCTGGACAACACAATCAGAGCCAAATAGGTTCAATATAACGCGGCCAGTAGGCGAAATTAAATAACATAGATACATAGGAGTAGGCAAAGACCACGTCCTTCCACTTGCCACGATCCTTGCATATCTCCTTCGCTTCTTTCATTGTCGTTAACCCTTTCATACAAGTTCGTCGGTTTAGAGTACTCTTGACTTGGCCCTCATTTAAAATTTCCTGAATTTGGTCCAGGATTGTTCACCTTGTCTTCCCCTTCCATCTTTCGCACTCTTGAATCATAAAACCTTTTTGTCCTGTTATTTTACTTTTGTGATTCTTCTACCATACCCAACTTTCACCACCATACATAAGTGTTGGCACCAACACTCCAGCATGCACAGCCAGTCTAGCCCTTTGAGACACCATCTGGCTATTCATAAAGGCGTGCAGAGCAGCATTTACTATATTCCCTGCATTTACTCCTTTCAATATCACTTTCACATGTTCCATCTTTTGTAAATTTATATCCCAAGTATACAAATTCTTTCATCTCTTCCATTTGTTCCCCATCTATCAAAATATTGCCATTCATCATAGATTCATCTCTTTCAAAAAGCATAACTTTCGTTTTGTTTACATTCACTTACATTCCTTTTCCTTTCAAATCTTCATTCATAATATTTAGCATGTCTTGTAGCTCATCAGCGGATGACGCAGGTATTACTTGATCATCAGCGTAGAGTAAATATTTGACGAGTAATTCATTCATTCTTAACCCATACATACTTTCTTTTAAATCTGTCAAACATTTATCCATGAAAAGGTTGAACAGCCATGGTGACGCAACACATCCCTGTCGAACACCTCTTTCGACAGGAAACCACTCCGTGTACGCTCCGTTTATTCTGACACAGGCACTAGAACCCTCATAGAGAGACTTCAATGCTTGGATCAGACAACCGCTCACCCCATACGTAGATAACGTTGACCACAGCTCATTCCTCACCACTCGATCATAGGCCTTTTCTAAATCAACGAAAGCGCAATAAACTAAATTTCCGCTTGAAATTAAATGTAGTCTGGTTTGAATGGGGACTGTATTTCAAGAGTCACTGTTTATGTCCGGTTTTATTAGCTATCTGTTATACATTGATAGTATTTAAGTTGAGGCAGAATATGCGTGATGCACTAACGAGCTGGAAGCTGCTTCGCACAACATATCAGTTCTGTAGACTCTGACACTGCTTGTCACTGCTGCAAAGAGTGGGATAACTGCCACCAATTTGCATCCTTCCAGCAGTAAAAAGTTAAAAAAATACAAATGATTCAACATGTACAGTACAACCACGATTATTTGAACCAATTGGAACTGAGACAAATAGAATAATCAAAAGTTCGGATAAGTGGGGTTTATGGGATGAGATCATTAATAACACCCTTTTACGTAAAAGCAGTACAAACGTATATCTATTAAAATTAGACATACATGTTATATATAATACTAGCTGAACCTGCGACTTCGTCTGCGTGGAAAGTTTTTTGGGAAGCTTTATTAATTTAGGCAAATTCCTACCAAATTCCAAGTCTCTCCGCCTTATGATTCCAGAGATATCGTGATGAGTCAATAGTTACCTGGATATCTGTTATATGTATATATAGATTTGAAACACCTAAAAAAGTCCAATACTTTTTGTCATATTTCTTTATAACATAGTCCGTTATTAGTCGACAAACGGCTGTCTCGAGTTTTTGAGCGGCTAAGTAATTGAGTCTAAGTCAACGTTTGGATAATTAAGGGTTCGGATGATCGAGGTTCTATTGTACATGGAAAAAGCCAAAAGTACAAAAATTGCGCTAGCGAAGCTATAAAACTAAGCTGAAATTTTTAATTTTGATGTCAGCGTAATGCAATTAAATATATTCTTCGTTGTAGCTGGGTGCTAAGGTGAAAAACTTACAAGTGGGTGACCGCGTTGCTATCGAGCCGGGTGTTCCCTGTCGGTACTGTGAGTTCTGCAAGACTGGCCGCTATCACTTGTGTCCCGACATCCTCTTCTGCGCTACACCACCTGTACACGGAAACCTGACACGATACTACAAACATGCCGCCGACTTCTGTTACAAGTACGTTTCCTTTAACTTGTCTATAATCTCTCTATAATTCTGACGAATGATAAGTTTCACGTCTCTAGCTAAATATTTGTTATAACACACCTTGATCACTGCAACTCGAAAGGTTCCCTTGCAACATCTGCTTGGGTGGACTTTATGATAAATCTATGAGTCGTCTGTAATATATAAAAAGCCTGCCATCTTCTGCTTTTGCCGCGGGTAGGGAATTCATAATTAATAAAGAAGTTGGCACTTCATACCCTATTCTGGACAGTACACGTCATAACTATAACTCTAAAACTTTATGGCTTGTATTTTTACTTTTTTGTAACTTAAAGTAAAAACAGGCTTTCGTCGTCGTCATTGCTCCAACCGGTGGACGTCCTGTGCTGGACAAAGGTTTCCCGTAATGGTGCCCACAAGGGCCGGTTTTGTACCGCCTGATACCCAGGGCGAGCTTCTTGATGTCGTGGGTCCACCTTTTGGAGTGGGGGTCTACTTAAACTGCGCCGTCCGGTACAATGTCGTTATTCCTGCAATTACAAGCCCAACGTCCATCAGTCCTTCGGGCTATGTGCCTTGCTCACTTCATGTTCACGATTCTTAGGACTAAGTCGATGACTTTGGTTCTTCTACGTATCTCCTAATTTCTGATTTGATCACGTACAGAAACTCTGAGTATAGCCCTCTCCATCGCCCGCTGTTTGACTTTGATTTTCCACACGAGGCCCATTATCAGCGACCACGACTCAGTCTCTACCAATATTATAATTTGCTTCAGATTACCTGATCACGTGTCGATGGAAGAAGGGGCTTTATTGGAGCCTTTGTCAGTGGGTATACACGCTTGCCGCCGCGGCGGTGTGACTGCTGGTGATGTGGTGCTAATCCTGGGCGCGGGCCCCATCGGTCTGGTCACTATGCTAGCAGCTAAAGCTATGGGTGCCAGCAAAGTCCTCATTACAGGTGATAAAATCAAAATCAAAATATTCTTTATTCAAGTAGGCTCAAAAAGCACTTTTGAATCGTCAGTAGTCTGTCCGTTGGTAACAAATCTACCACCGGTTCGGAAAGTTGATTCCGCTGAGAAGAAGCCGGCAAGAAACTCAACGGTTACTCCTTTTAACATAGCTTTTTTGTAGGTTACAATGTGTTTAGCTTTCATATGCAACTGGAATCATGTCCAAACATCTTTGTCGCTTAAATAATCTTCCACATTATAATATGCCTTTTTTATTAGGACATTTTTAACATACTTCTTAAAACTATGTGGAGGCAAACCCAGAAGTGATTCAGGTATCTTATTAAATATGCGTATGCTCAACCCGACAAATGACTTCTGAACCTTTTTCACTCTAAAATATGGCATTACAAGTTTGTGTTTATTTCTTGTATTAAAATTGTGTGTTTCGCTCCTTTTGCTGTATAAATGAATATTATCACGGATGTATAAAATGTTATTTAATATATATTGCGACGGTACTGTGAGAATAGATATTTCTTTGAATTTTTCTCTTAATGAAACGCGAGATCCCAATTGGTATATGGCACGTATTGCTCTTTTTTGTAAAATGAAGATAGTTTCAATGTCCGCCGCCTTCCCCCATAACAGTATGCCGTAACACATAATGCTATGAAAATAAGCGAAATACACCATTTTAGCAGTTTCAACATCAGTGTATTGCCTCACCTTCCTAACAGCAAATGCAGCTGAACTAAGTTTGCTTGCCAGAGTCTTAATATGGGCACCCCACTGAAGCCCTGAGTCTAACGTTATTCCTAAGAAGACTGTAGATTTAACTATATTTAGCGGACTATTATTTATTTTGATATTTTTACAGACTTCTTTTGCATTTGGCAACGCGAATTCAACGCACTTAGTCTTTGCCGAGTTCAACATCAAGTTATTAACAGAAAACCAACGTGAGACCTGTGACAGGGTACTATTTACATCGTCATAATTATCTACATTTCTGTCTACTTTAAACAGCAACGAAGTGTCGTCAGCAAATAGGACTATATCACATTTGTCTTTCACATGGTACGCCAAATCATTTACATATATTAAGAACAAAAAAGGGCCAAGGATTGAACCTTGTGGGACACCCATTTTTACAGGTGATCCTAACGACTCAACACCGTTTACAAAGACCTTTTGAATTCTATTTTGAAGATAAGAGCTTAACAAATTAAGTGCTCCATCCCTCACACCATAGTGACTAAGTTTAAGTAAAAGAGTGCTATGTTCTACACAATCAAAAGCCTTAGAAAGGTCGCAGAAAATTCCTAATGCATTTTGGGACTTTTCCCAAGCATCAAAAATGTGTCTCGAAAGAGACACGCCCGCATCAGTAGTATTGCGACCTTTTCTAAATCCATATTGTTCAGGATGAAACAGGCTATGGGCACTAAAATGTTCTAGTAGTTGTGTGAGTATAATTTTTTCAAAAACTTTACTTAGGGTTGGCAACACAGAAATGGGACGATAGTTATTAGGGTCAGATTTATCACCCGATTTAAACAAGGGGACAACTTTACTTTGTTTCATAAGATCAGGAAAAATGCCAGAGTCTATGCAATTATTGAAAAGGGTTGCTAAGTGCGGGCTAATACAGTCAATAATTGGAAGAACAATTTTAACCGACATTCCCCATATATCGCCTGTGTTTTTACATTTAGTGTTTTAAATGTTTTGATTATGTCAATATGCGAGATATATTTGAATTTAAAAAGAACACAGCACTCGGGGACACACTCAGAAAGAAGAGAATGGGCTGCCGTTGGCGATGAGTCTACAGCAGAAGTCATTGAAATTGCTATGTTGCAAAATAAATTTTGAAAAATACTAGCAATTTCCATATTAGACGAAACAATGGAACCATTAATACACAATTCAATCTTGGTATCACGTGGTTTGACTTTTCCAGTTTCTTTATTTTAAATTTAAATTTAATGCAATACGATACTCTTTATTTTCCGGACTAAAGATGTACCTAAAATTTATGAGACATTGTAATATATTAATCTTACATGAATAGGCAGATCGCGCCTCTCTAACGTTCGTTTGACGTTTTCGCGTGTATGCTCGGCTCAAGCGGAACGTGACAATGAGTCATGCTTTTTTGTGCGTCCAACCGGTGACCATCGGTAAATAAGACCTCTTCGCGTCAAAAGTTCGTCATGTATGATATGAAATTTTAAGGACTGTAATGTTCATTTTCCGATTAAGGCATGTATTTCTAAAGTTCTCATTTTTATAGAATCGAGTATGTTATGTTAAATACAAAATAGATACATTATGTTGATAAATTTAATATTCCCCTTATAGATATACTGCAAGCAAGACTGGACACGGCTAAAACCCTTGGCGCTGACTATGCGCTCCTGGTGACGCGGGAATCTAACGAAGCTGAGCTGGTTCAGAAAGTTCACGAACTCTTAGGAGGACATCCAGATATCTCAATCGACGCCAGTGGAGCACAGTCCACGGTTCGGTTAGCGTTATTGGTGAGTATTGAATGTTTTATTGTGTCTGATGTAGATATACTGTACCAAATTGTTGACCTCCGTGATATCTTGTGACGTCGCTAATCAGCGCAGACCTCACCTTGCCAAAAAAATATAGATGCAAAACTTGTCAGTGAGCAGGCCTGGATAGTGGTCGCCTCCTTTTGCGAGACTATCATCTCGCTAATGAAGGTACAGCAAAGGAGAGTATGAGTGTGTGAATGTTCTGTCAAAATACTCCAGCTCCGACGAGAGGAAGTAAGAAACAGGAGACGAGGTTTTATACAACTCCTGTTCCTGTGGAAAGGCGCAAAGAACTTCTGGCATACAGTTTACGGATTACGACGGCCTCGCTGGATTTTAGAAGGTATTCTAGCATTGCTGGGAGGTCTACACTCCCATCTGTCCCATAAATGGGCGCGTATTCCCAGCGACAACAAAAGTTCTATTCATTGATACTAAGCGCATTCAGCAATCGTGTTTGTGGTGTGAAGGTGTAAGTGATGGTGTTGCAGGCGACAAAGTCGGGCGGCGTGGCAGTGCTGGTGGGCATGGGCAGCCCTGAGCTCACGGTGCCGCTGGCTGGTGCTGTGGCACGCGAGGTTGACATCCGCGGCATCTTCCGCTACGTCAACGAGTTAGTACAGCCTTTATTTTATTTATTTATATATTCATACGTTATTGCACACGCACTCACAAGCACACGCACGCACAGTCACACACACAATATACTACAAGTGTGATTGTTCAACAGACAACCATCGAGAAGAGAAGTAAACAGGACCGGGAGGTGCTTACATATTAATCTTTTAAACCAATTTTGATTGTTCAAATTTTCAAGTAATATATCATGCAACCACAATCCAAGCTTTTAAATAGATGATGCTATTTAAACTTTCGTAGTATAAATTTGATATGTGTGTATCAAGTGTAAAATTAAAACGTAGATATATATGCTATCACTCAATTTTTTACCACATTTTAAAAGGAACCATTTCCCCTGAAGCATATGGTGCTTACAGCAGTCATCTAGCATCTTACGCTTTTATGCAATGAAATACATGTTATGCTAATCAATTTAGGGCTTAATTCTTAGTATTTATTTAAAATGTAAATAGCCACTCCTGGGGGTTTAATGGGGCCTTTAAAGTTTACACACAAAATTTTAATTTATTCAAATGAATTTGATGTATGCAAAGTTTCAAATTATTCGAACTTTTGTAGTACCTAAAAATCGATTTCATAGTTTCCGTCGTCTCGTCGATTCAGCAATGCTGGGGGTCGGGACCTCTCATGATAATTTTGTTTTCTTGCAATATTGCTACGCCATCTCTATTTTGATCCGAGATCTGGGTTTTCAGAGTGAGTGAGAGCACAAGACTCCGTTCTCTTGTTCTTTTCCGTTACAATAAGTTATCATTGGGTTTACGAGCTATGTAGCTAAAAAAATCAAGAGTTTTGATGGAAGGCACGTGGATGAAAGTCTTGATTGAGAGTCCAAGTCTCTGGGCCAAAAAAGAATATGGAGAAAACAAGTGAAAGTACCAGCTTGTATTCTTCCATATTCTCTCGAGCTTACATACATACTAGCTAATAAAAGCGTGTTGAAAAGAAACTTTTTGCATTCTTATTGTTCGCGACATTTTCCCTTTAATTTGTAAATCGACTTTTCCCTTTAATTTATAAATAATACGTTAAATGATATTGTTAAGCATCGTTCGTTTGTATAGTATATTTTGTTTCAACTTAGAGTCTCAATAGATATTTATAAATCTGTATATAAAAATATTTGTCATTTCTAAAAATAAAGTTGTTTGTGTAATTAATGTAATCCCTGTGATTGGTGAGAAATAAAACGCCAATCATAGGAGCCATATTTTATCCAATAAATTAACAACCACCGTCGTTTGCTTGTCACAATAGTGCACGTTTGTCAGTCGTAAAATCGTACTATAGATAGCCAATTTCGGTGAACAATATTCCTGCTGAAACAACAGTTCGTACTGGTGACAAGTAGATGGCGGAGCGTTGGAGTGAAGAATCTGGTGGCATTTTTCATTTATCCTGAACTGGCAAGTCTTCGCAAAAGTGAGCTTACGAAGGGGCTCACACTTCTATATAATGAAACTGTCAAATTTTATAGTTACACATATCCGCATAACTAAACGTATCAAAGTCAGCAGTACGATTTTTGCTTCACATAATATTTTAATGTGTTTTTTTTTTAATTCCAGATATCCTATAGCGTTATCCATGGTTGCTAGTGGTCAGATCAACGTGAAGCCACTGGTCACTCATCACTTTAGCATGGAGGAGAGCCTAGAAGCCTATGAGGTTGCTCGCCAGGGTCTTGGTATTAAGGTCATGATTCACGTACAACCCCGGGACGCAAACAACACAGTTAAATTCAACAGCTGCTGAAAGTGTTAAACTTTTAACCAATCGGATTTATTCGCAATAGGATGCACGATTCGATCTTATTTTCCCATTAATTTGCTGATTTAATAAGAAATTGAGTTATTACTAAATGTGTTGTATTTCTTTAATTAATACTGTTCACCTGAAACTGCTGTTGAGTTTCTAGCTGGTGTTTCGGGGTTACGCCGAAAACTGTACAAATATTAGATAAAATACACCGCTATATTGAAATATTAATTTTAACAATTTATCAGGGTTTTTTTTATAAATAAAATTGATTGCGTTCTTTGCTATTAAAGCGATATTACAATTTATTTATTAAATAAAATATTTATTTGCGCTTCCACGAGAAATCAGACTTGTACATAGTGATGTAAAATTTATTAAACATTATTTTTAAGAATGTGTTTCATTTGCCGCCTAAAAGCAATACAATTAATACCCATAATATAATAATAATAAACAGCTGACATATGGCAACGCTAGGTCGAACGATTAGAACGTTATAATGTGTTCACGTGATCACGTGACATGGCGATACGATTAGCGTACTTAGAATGTCATCTTGTCTAAGATTTTTGTTATAGAAATTAACCAAAGAATGTATATATCTCTTTGGTACCCTGGTGAAACAATTCAAAAATGTAATTTTATTGGAGTCATTTAAAATTAAACTGATTAAATCAACCAATGAGGTCATGTCATTACGCGCGGATATGTCTTTATTGCTTAGGAACTTGATCTGGTAGATAGTACCGTTTTCTTAGGCATTACGTTAGATAGTAAACCACAGTGGATGCTCCATATAAGTGGTCTATCGAACAGACTCAGCTTTGCGGCTTACGCCGTTAAAAGAATTCGTCGTCTTACGGACGTTGAAACTGCCAGGCTGGTCTATTTCAGTTATTTTCACAGCATTATGTCATATGGCATTTTACTTTGGAGTAATGCTGCTGATATAGATGCAATATTTGTGCTGCAGAAAAGGGCTGTTCGTGCGATTTATAATAGGGGTCCAAGAGAGTCGCTAAGAAACAAATTCAGAGCAGTGAAAATAAAGACAGTTCGCGGCGTATATCTATTTGAAAACTTGTTTTATGTCCATACAAATATTAACACTTTTACGAATAAAAGTATATCTCCTCATATAACTTAAGAAATAAAAATTAAATTGCTGTTAATTTTAGTAGGTTACATAAAATTGACAAGTCATTCAAGGGTAACTGTATACGGTTCTATAACAAACTCCCAGAAGAAGTTACAAAGATGTCTGTGGGTAAATTTAGATCTTTCATTAAAAGAAAGCTAATAGAGAAATCATTTTAGTATTTGAAGGAATATTTAGAAGACGAAAAATCGTGGAAGTGAATGAATTGCTCTATATTTAAATAGATATAGAATAAATTAAAAATATATATTGTAATGATGATGACATGAACAAACGTACATCCGACTGAGTTTGTTGTGGGCTCTTCTCAGATCAGGACACGAAGGAACCCTCGTAACTTTAGATTGTAAGTCGTTCTTTAATATAATCACAATTGACGATGCAAAAATGCTGTAATAGGCCTACTTGAATAAAGATATTTTGACTTTGACTTTGCACATTGAAATATAAAGCAATATAGACTGTTATGACTTCTACTGAGTTTTTAACTAAAGTTTAAAAAAGTTGGATACGTATTTATTCATCCAATGTATCTATGTAGTTCAACTGGAAGACAATGATTTACCCCATCCCCACTTAGACCCCTTACAGGCTTCCAAGATGGAGGATTACTAAAAATTGCTTAGGTAGGCATTATCTTTAATCTTTTAGAGATTATTGTAATGTCCTTTCACGTCAGGTATAGAGTTATTATTCCTTCGACAATTCAATTAATTATCCTTTATCCAATATTGTTATTCAGGTGGTTTTTTTTCCCACCAATTGTGGTATCTAATCATAGACTAACTACAAAGTTCACAGATACATAACAATTATCAAGTAATGTAAAACATAAAAGACAACTTTTATATCCCAATGAGGGATTACTCAAACTTTTACATCCCAAAGAGGGATTATTTAAAATATATCTAGATGTGCTTTAATTACTTTAACATTCCATAACTTTTTAGTAATTTTAAACACCCCATAGAGGGATTGCTCAATGCTCAAAAAGGGGCCACTTAAATGATGCCTTGCCTTAAATCATTATGAGAGACTCTTAAGACTCTTAAATCATATAAAATAGTCTTGGGACCTAACTTTTCGGTCATTTAACAATATGGAAAACCATTTAGATTATCTTATTAGTGTAAATAGAAAAAGTAAATTCATCATATTTCGTACATACGTGTGAAAGGTCAACAACTTTAAAGCAAAGTTTGTTTGGAAACTATATAATGTGGTAGATATAGAGAATTGTATACAGTATACGCAGACAAATCCGCTTTTACAAAATTTCCTCGAATACCAATGTATGTTAAGATTCTATATAAAATATCTATTTATAGATAACTAAAAACGTTGAAAACATGTATGTACAATTTACGGTCTTGCTATGAATAATAGTTGTAGAAAATTAAGATATTTTTAAACATGTGCATTAATATGTTTATTGGCATTACAAAACAGATTTCATTTTTTTATACCTGTCCCTTTGTTTCGCTTCTCTGAAGGGGATATACAGCTTTTGGCAGTTTGGTAATAAGAGTAACTTTTATTATAGAAAGAATCTATTAAAACCAATGATATACTACACGTACGTCGCAGTCGTGAGGCACTGAAACTGGTTGACATGAAGTGCGGCATAAGTATTCGTTTCGCGATGTACTCTCTCACTAAGAATGGGTTTCCTCCTTTTGTTACGGTATCGCTAACTACGCTGACATACTACGTTTGACGGCTTCGCTGGCGCAGTGGTGCGAGTATTCGCTTTGGTAGCGGAGGTCCTGGGTTCGATCCCCGGTAGGACGAATTTAGGAAATTGTATTTTCTAATTTGTCTGAGTCTGGACTGGTGGGAGGCTTCGGCCGTGGCTAGTTACCACCCTACCAGCAAAAACCTACCGCCAAACAAAGAGATTTGTGTTCCGGTACGATGCTGTGTAGAAACCTTAAGGGGTATATCGCCTCTTAACAGATTAGCGTGCTTCCATCTTAGACTGTAACATCACTTACCATCAGGTGAGATCACAATCACGCGCTAATCTGTCAACAATAAAATAAACGCGGCTAAGATTGCGGGTCACAGGCCTAAACAGTTCGTCTGATTTACATAAAGTAATCTCTCAATAAGAATGGGTTTCCTAGATACTTACGGGATCTAAAACTATGCGGGTAACAGCTAATTTGGATTAATTACCCAATTACTGCTTCCACGAATAAACTTGATAAAAAGACGCACGTTGTACATCTACTATCGTCTCATCATTATTACGCAAGTGACATTATATATAGCAGAGCATGTTCAAATTACACTGATCACATTTTATTATTGTATTACATAATATACCTACTCCTTCATTATCTCAAATTTATACTGGAACGAAACAACTATTCTGTACTTGTATTAAATTAAAGCTCGTGATCAGTTTAACGAAAAATGACGGATAACTACGCTGCTGTACTTCATGGAGCTGGAGATTTGAGAATTGTTAGTATATATTTGTATTATTAATTTGTTTCAAAAATATAACTATTTACACTGTAATTATAGATTGATTTTATATACAGTAGCAAAGCCCAGTATAACAATTTATTATTCCTGTTCCAATTTATCGTTAACCAAATTCTATTATAATCAGCGGAAAGTATTTTTAAGGAATATTTAATTATTTTGACATTATTAAAATTTTAAAACATTATATGTGTATATATATAATTCTCATGTCACAATTTTCGCCCCTATACTCCTCCGAAACGGCTGTACCGATTCGTACCAAATTTTATATGCGTATTCAGTAGGTCTGAGAATTGGCTACTATCTATTTTTCATACCCCTAAGTGATAAGGGTTGTTCACCCTTAAATTCTTTTTTTAATTTTTGGACGAAATTTTTTGTTTTATTTTCTTGTGGTACAGCATACAAAAATATATACAACCCTAAGTTTTCACCTTTCTATCATCAACCCCTATTTTTTAATAGCGATAGTACTAATTATATGGCAAAACAACGTTTGCTGGGTCAGCTAGTCTTATATATAAAATTCTCATGTCACAGTTTTCGTACCTATACTCCTCCGAAACGGCTGTACCGATTCGTACCAAATTTCATATGCGTATTCAGTAGATCTGAGTATCGGCTACTATCTATTTTTCATGCCCCTAAGTGATACAGGTTGTTCACCCCTAAATTTTTTATTTTTTATTGAGGGACGAAATTATTTTTTTTATTTTTTTGTGATACAGCATACGAAAATACATACAACCCTAAATTTTCACCTTTCTATCACGCACACCTATTTTTTAATAGCGATAATAGTAATTATATGGCAAAACAACGTTTGCTGGGTCAGCTAGTATTGTTTTTAAACGCATGGTGTTATTAAATTGTAGGTTTATACATTCTCTGATATGTATTAAGATGTATGGTCATTTGCGTGTATGGTTATGTTATTTTTATTGTGTTACTTACTACTTACTTTTCGTTACAACTGTTTTTACATCAAGGTATAACTGTTAAGCAAAAGAACGCCTACTGTACATTTTTTGCTTCATGTAATCTAGACGAAAGTATGACATCGCAGCTCGCGTGATAATTGTCATAAAAACGCGGGTGGCAATGTCATATCTTCATCCCATGGTACAATTTGTAGTCAGACCGAGATGGAAAGTTCGATAAAAATGTAAATAACGATGTAATAATAATATTTCGACGTATAAAACAAGCGCGCATGCGTCGAAAATTTGATGCATGCGCACTAAATTACACATTTATTTAATCGGAAAGCAAGGTGCTACTTTCCCCACTCAATATAGCGCCGGAGGTACAACTTTCGACCTCGGTCTGATGAAATATGGTATATGCTCCACGGGGCGAAAGTATGGCAATGCCACCCGCGTTTTTATCATACTTTCGGCCCTAGCGAATAAATGTACTTTGTTTTTACAGGAAAAATGGCCAATGCCTGTGATCAATGAGAACGGTATGTTTGTTTACTTTTCGGATTGTTAAATATTGCATCGATCAAATTAATTCATGAATTCACTTTGAGAATATATAACAGATTCATTTCTATCTTTATTAGAAAGGTTTACTGTTGTTACATATTTGTCGCATCATACTTTGAGTATGCATTTGCCTTCAACATGCGCATATAGATATCTCACACATAGTTATTTACACCCCACTATTGGTACTTTTTAACAGACAGAAAACTTATGCCGGATATGCCCTAAAGCATTACATAGTTCGGGAACTCTTTATCAAATCAAATCAAAATATCTTTATTCAAGTAGGCATATTACAGCACTTTTGAATCGCCAAACATTTTTTATTCTTTTCTTTTCCACACTCTAATTCTAATATACGTCTGATGATGGTACTCAAGAACGGCTTAAAATCTAAAGTTACGAGGGTTCCTTCGCGCCCTGATCCGAGAAGAACCCACAACAAACTCAGTCGGGTATTTTTTTTTGTTACCATCATCATTACAATATCATATTAGTTTACTGTATTTTAATTAAAATTAGAGCAATTCGTTCACTCCCAGGCGTTTCTAACGTCTAGGTAATCTTGCAACTTATAATACGATTTTTCTATCAACTTTCTTTTAACAAAGACTTTGAATTTATTAATTGACATCTTTAGAACGTCTTGTGCGAGTTTATTATAGAAACGTATACAGTTACCCTTAAATGAGTTGTTAATCTTATGCAGCCTACTAGAATTTATAACAAGTTTGTTTTGGTTTCGTAAGTTATATGATGTACATTCACTCTTTTTATTAAAAGAGTCAATGGTTTTGTGAACGTACAACATGTTTTCTAATATGTATACGCAGTGAACTGTCATTATGTTTGTTAATATTTTTTTATTATCTATAGAAACAATACCCTTAACCGGTCATTGAATGTACTTAGAAGACACAATAAAGTTTAGGGGTGTGACATGCGATGTCGTAAAATTTACGACGACTTTTATGTAATTATTACGGTTTTATTTGATGTTTTATTCCAACAAAAACATGTGTTATGGGTCCATTTGCAGCTAAACTTGTTTCGTTTTTGTAGGCGTGTGTAATTGAATGTGTAATCTCCTTTCAGGTCGGGTATAGTTGTTATTATTTTGGTAATTCAATTAATTATCCTATATCCAATATTGTTATTCACGTGGTTTATTTCCCACCCATTGTAGAGTCTATCCCCCCCCCCGCACCGAAGCTGCGATTGGGTAGGGATATGGTCTGTTGCATCTAATCATAGACTAACTACAAAGTTCACAGATACATAACAGAATGTTGTAAATCCAGTAAGGGAAGCCGTAAAATATAATATTTGCTGTAAATATTGTACTTCTTATAGAGGTGCTGATAAAGATTGATTGTTGCGGAATATGCGGCTCGGACCTCAAAATGTATTCAACGGGGAAGTGCGGATTTGAAAGTGTGACAGAACCGATTGTGTTGGGCCACGAGGGCGCTGGTGTTATCATCGAGGTAAATAACTATATTCTTATTATCTGTTTCATGCTGCCAATAACTTTAAGCGTAACTTATTTTTTGCTTATTTTTTAAATTCTGGTGCAATAAAGCATATTTATCAATGCATTTTGTTCTAAATTCTTGATATTAAACAAGAGTTTTATACCTGATTGAGGTTTTAAATAAAGAAGGATAAAAACCAATAAGCGCCGGGCACAGGTTTTCACACTCAACTGAGAGAGAGTTTTTACAGTTTAGTCTCACCACAAACATCAAATCCTACACATACCCCAGAATTACTGCTGGAATATGCAGTTTCGTTATTCGCTCGGATTGGAAATGACAATCAAGCATGTTGCCCAGCATTCGAACCCACAACTTCGCTGAATATAGGTAAAAGAGTCATTGGGCTCTATTTTTAAGCACTTGAAAAGCCGGATAAATTTAAAACTTTCCATACATGTCAAGTACTGACGAATAGAAATAATATCCGAAAACGAAATGTAATGCGACATGAGTTACAAGGACGGAAAAATAACGGTCAACTGAAAAAATCACTTATATATGACGGATTTTATTTTGACGGCCTCGCTGGCGCAGTGGTGCGAGTATTCGCTTTGCTAGCGGAGGTCCTGGGTCCTGGGTTCGTCCTGGGTTCCCGGTAGGACGAATTTAGAAAATTGTATTTTCTAATTTGTCTGACTCTGGACTGGAGTAAGGCTTCGGCCGTGGCTAGTTACCACCCTACCAGCAAAAACGTACCGCCAAACAAAGAGATTTGTGTTCCGGTACGATGCTGTGTAGAAACCGTAAGGGGTATATCGCCTCTTAACAGATTAGCGCGCTTCCATCTTAGACTGTATCATCACTTACCATCAGGTGAGATCACAGTCAAGCGCTAATCTGTCAGCAATAAAAATAATATATAAATAAACAGTGTTATTATTTTCCCAAGGTGGGTAGCAAGGTGCGAAACTTGTCTGTCGGAGATCGTGTGGCCATCGAGCCGACGCAACCGTGCCGCAGTTGCGAGTTTTGCAGACAGGGCCGCTACAACCTATGCCTTAAACCCCACTATTCCTCTACTGTGGGAGCACCCGGAAACCTCTGCCACTATTACAAGCACGTCGCCGACTTTTGTCACAAGTATATCATTTATTTTATTTTAGAGTTACACCAACTAAGTAAACACAAATACAAATACTTAGAGACTAGCTATAACCACTGTGTTAAGTGTCACCTCAATTATAGATATAAACATATCGCTCGCTCGCTTCAACCGATGGACGTCCACTGCTGGACATAGGTCTCACGTAATGACGTCCACAAGGCCCGATCTTGTGCCGCCTGGCTCCAGCGGCTACCGGCGACCCTCTTTATGTCGTCGGTCCACCTTGTGGGGGGTCTCCCTACACTGCGCCGTCCGGTGCGGGGTCGCCACTCCAGCACCTTTGGCCCCCAACGTCCATCGGTCCTTCGAACTATGTGCCCCGCCCATTGCCACTTCAGCTACGCGCTTCGTAGGACTATTTCGGTGACTCTGGTTCTACTACGGATCACTTCATTTCAGATTCGATCACGTAGAGAAACTCCGAGCATAGCCCTCTCCATCGCACGCTGAGTGACTCTGAGCTTCCGCATGAGGCCCATAGTCAGCGATCACGTCTCAGAACCGTAGGTCATAACTGGCAACACGCACTGTTCGAAGACTTTGGTCTTCAGGCACTGAGGGCTATCAGACGAAAATATCTGGCGTAGCTTCCCGAACGCAGCCCAACCGAGTTGGATTCGGCGGTTGACCTCCTTCTCGAAATATATATATGTGGATGTATATATATATTACATATATATCCACAATATAAACATATATGTAAAGGGAAATATAGGTAACAATTGTATAATGACAATAAAAAAAGTATTAAGACTAAATTAGGAATTGAACATCACGATTGAATTTTGCGCGCATTTTACTTTTAAAACAGAGGAGGGGGTCTGAGAAAATGTCCGTCTCGGTATCGGTGGCAACAGCAACGTTATATTTCCTAGAGAATCTATTTAACGTAGAATAACAGCCGAAAGGCAATGCTTGTTTGAGAAAGTAAGTAAGGACAATTAAACCGTTAATGAGTATATATAGGAAAGTAACGTCCATCGTTTTTCTGCGGTCACTCAAGGATTCCACCTTGAAATTGCGAATACGATCCTCGTACCGTGGCAGAATTTTAGCCATGTACGATAAGTGCCACAAGAACTTTTTTGTACTCTCGTAAACGTTTTACATAAATATCGTAGTACGGGCTTCATACAACGTTGCTATACACTAAAGAGACCCTCTAGAAATGTCAATTAATAAATTCCAAGTCTATGTTAAAAGAAAGTTGATATAAAAATCATATTATAAATTTCAAGATTACTTAGACGATAGAAACGCGTGGGAATAAACTAATTGCTCTAATTTGAATTGAAATATATTAAACTAATATGATATTGTATTGTGGGCTCTTCTCAGGACAGGGCCCTCGTAACTTTAGATTTTAAGTCGTTCTTTAATACCATCATCACACGTACATTAGAATTAGTGTGTGGAAAAAAATATATTTGACGATTTAAAGGTCCTGTAATAGGCCTATTTGAATAAAGATATTTTGATTCGATTTAAACGTGATTTTGATGTGTAAGTATTAAAAATCTTTGAAATTTTTTATGACAAATCCTTATGTACATCTAATGTATGATATGTATATTACACCTAATGCGCACTATATTAAAAAGCACTTTATCCGTCTATTAAGAACCTTTTTATGGCAAAATTGTATCTATCTATCCCTTAAAGTTTACGCGATCGCAAATTAATTAACGCACGCACGCACGCACTCATGCAAACACTAAATTAATAATCGTAAAAAGAGAAGCACGAGATTTTTCACGCAGATTTTATACTTAAAACGAGATTACTACCGGCTAATTTTTAAATGTTTATGGACAAATAGTTTTTTATATCACTTTTCAACCACAGTTCCACGTTCCAGTATACAAGTAGCAACATTAGACTAACCATAAATTTCACACATACTTAATACCTATGAAACTGAAGGCTATAACTTACTTCTATTATTCTTGCAGGATTCCCGACAATTTAACGATGGAAGAGGGTGCAGCGGTACAGCCGTTGGCCATAGCCATTCATGCTTGCGGACGAGCTGGTATTAAGCTGGGATGCTCTCTGGTAATCCTGGGTGCAGGACCAATTGGTGTACTCTGCGCAATGACCGCAAAGGCAATGGGCGCCGCTAATATCCTCATCACTGGTGAGTATGTTATTACCAGTAATATGTTTGAGAAATTTATTAATTGTTTGTATCAAAAATAAAAATGTTACTGAGTCAAGGAGGTTTGACAAACTCTTTCGAATTCATCATCAAGTCTGTCCATTGGTAAAAAATTAACAATTGGTTCAGAAGGTTGATTTTACCGTCAAGAAACTATTTTACCAAAAATACGAAATTTTATTTTGAGTAGTTTTAATTTAAATTCAATTAATAAATGTATAAATTAAAAAGTGTTTTTACTTTAAGTTTTTAACACTAAAGTTCACTACAGTTAGAAATTTACAGGAAATCAATATCAGGTAAGTAGAGGGCCTACCCAACACGGAGAAACATGGCAAGGGGTCTACGACACAAAAGAGTTTGGGGTACTCTGTTATAAAGGAATGTTTATGTTACAGATGTGGTGGAGTCACGTTTGCAGACAGCGAAAGAATTAGGCGCAAACCACACTTTACTTATCAAAAAAGAATACAGTGATCAGGAAGTGGTGGACAAAATTACTGATATATTGGGCACGACACCAAATATCACCATAGACGCCTGTGGATTTGCATCTGCGCAGAGAGTGGCATTGATGGTACGTGTAAAAATCTGTCGACTTTATAATGTAGTTTGTGTATATCATCATCATTCAAATACTTTCCACGCTGGGTGGTTGGCGCGCACGTCTAATAAATCATTTCACATTACTTCGAAGGACGTGTGGTATCATGTGCCTAATTTGTTCTCGCTTTAATCGCATAGTTTAACTGAGGTAGAGTAGCGAAAACCGCAGCATCCGTAAGATATGAAGTAGTAGAATGTATGAATTTTTCGCGTTTTGTACGGGGCAAATACGATCACCAGGGGTTCTTCACAACCAATAGTTGTGGGCTACGGGCCACAAGGTAATGCCTCATTACACAAGCTAATTTTCTCAGGCATTAACGACGCTCGGTAGGTATTTATTTCTGCCTGTCATTCTAACGGGCTAGTTCCTCACTCTGGTGGGACCATTCAATCCGAGTGTTGGTCAAATTATTGTACCACTACAGTCGCGACCTTAACGCCGTCATCTTCCACCTGTTGCTGACAGCGGACCTCACGAGAGACGCTCAGTGCTTTCAGATCTAGATTACTGGCTGACAATGCTGTAGAGGTAGGTGTGCAGGGGTTATCTCCATGGTAGAACATGACTGATTGATTGACGTATCTCGGGGCTCCTACTATCAGGCGTAGGCATTTATTTAGATGGATCTGTAGCTTCCTTCTCTGGTACAGATTCCGCAGCAGCAGACAAATATGAATATGTATTTCAGGTGACCCGTACGGGCGGTGTAGTGCTAGTGGTGGGTATCGGGGAAGCCAGCGTGCAGGTGCCGCTGACGGGGGCGCTACTACGGGAAGTAGACGTACGCGGCGCGTACCGACTACTCAACTCGTGAGAGAACTATGTTACTTTGCACTCATCAGTATTTACGTATATACATACCCAATAAGACATATTAGCGACAAGTCTCATACGTCATTTTTGCTTTTTGTAGAGGAGATATTATAATGTATGCGCACACACCAACGACTCCTGCATATAACAAGACAAGTATAAAATCCTAATTTTGTAATAGTGTTTCAACGGTACATTATTTACTTCTGTACTACCTTTTATACTAATGATATGGTTTTTTAAGCTATATGGTTAAAAAACGATGACCTGGGCTGATAAATGGGGCGTTTATCCTTAGGAGCCATCGCGGACCAGTCAGCGACAAGTTTTGACTGTCTCACTGAAGTAACAGAATGAATATCATACTCCCTTCGTTAGCCAAGGTTCCGGCTTGATATCTCTCGAAATTGTATTTTCGAATTTATCTATTTAACATTTACCAGCTAGTCCATCCTAAAAGTAGACATACCGCCAAGCCAAAAGTTTACGTTCCGGTACTATGATGCGTCGTAACGAAAAGAGGTAAATTACCTTACCAGGCTATCGTCCTTCTGTTTTAGGCTATATTATCATTTAACATCAGGTGAGATTACAGTCAATCTCCAACCTATCAGAGATAAAAAAATTAAACATTCATTTTTTTATTTCAAAGCGCGGGGTGGCCTTTGTGAGCACCTCACGCTTTTAAATAATACGTACCAGTGTAGAAACATTTGAAACGAAAATAAACTTTTAACAGGTGAAAATACTCATTATAGAGTGTAAGGTAAGGTAAGTAGCAGCCCATTAACGTCCCACTGCTGGGCACAGGCCTCCTCGCTCATATGAGAGAGGGTTTTTAGAGCATAGACCCACCACGCTGCTCCACTGCGGATTGGCAGGCATAGTACACAAGTGCACTCTCTATTCCTTCACTCTCATAGTCCGACATGACGGCAATCCGACACGACCGGAGAGAGAGATCAGGCGCAGGACCGACGGCTTAACGTGCTCTCCGAGGCACGGGGGTGAATCACACCGCCAACTTCCCAACTTCGGGCAAATATTGAGAAAATCTTAATAGAAAACTCAATATCGATTTCGAAAATGGCCCGACCCGGGACTCGAACCCAGGACCTCATGTCTGTAGTCGAACATGCTAACCACTAGACCAATGAGACAGTTATAGAGTGTAGATTTATCAACTGAAAAAAGCCGACGACAAAGGAACCATGTAGGCATAATATACAACAATACCCGTACGAAACTGAGACAGGTCACTAGTATATATTATTTTCTTTAATATTGTAGGTATCCTCTTGCGCTGGCGGCTGTTTCCAGCGGGGCAATAGACCTGAAGTCTTTCATTACACACCATTTCCCTCTGGAGAAGTCCAAAGAGGCTATGGAGTACGCCAAAACCGGCGAGCCTATGAAAATCATCATACATGTATAAATCAATAAACACCTATTAAAGTGAATATTTTTTCCGTCGCCTATTATTTTTTCGTCTGTCTATCATATGTAAAATTACAAGCGGTCGCGGTGTGGGGGGGGGGGGGGGGAAAAGAAATAGTGCGCGACAGTACAGCCGAGGCAGTAGCTCTCATCAGTTGTATCGTGGTTTTATAAAACCACACAAAGTTTTTTATTGCATTGGTTTCTCAAAATTTCAATTAAATTTCTTACTAACATTACCTTTATTTTTATATAACATGTACAATTAATATATTCGATCAATAATACCCAAAGTCTTTAATCAAAAATCAAAGTTATCTTAGATTTTCAATAATTCTTTAATCCCCAGTAGGGGTTTTTATTAATGCTCTAATTTCCAGTGGGGGTATTTTAATAACTCTTTAATTTCCAGTAGGGTTCTTTTAATAACTCTTTAAATTCCATTGGGGGTTTTTTATTAACCCTAATTTCCAGTGGGGGTTTTTTTAAATTAATCTTTACATACAAAAAAATGTGAATAAATTAAAAAAAAACATGCGCCTGGGTCGGCGCACATACCCCGTGAAAATGGCTATAATTTATTAAATAATTGAAATCTTGCAAAATCCTTTAAAGGACATATTGTAATGTCCAAATTTAATGGTATTTGTAAAATTCTAGACTAGAATAGCCCCTTACTAAATTTAAAAACATTAACGATAAAAAAGCGTGGAAAAGAATGATTCGGTCTAATCATAATAGAGGATATTATAATGACACAATTAGGGTGACGATAAAAATGTGACACCCGACTGAGTTTGTTGTGGGCTCTTCTCATAACAGGGCGCAAAGGAACCCTCTTAACTTTAGATGCTTAAGTCAATTCTTTGATTTCATCAGTGAGCCGTGAATTAGAAACAATACAAAACTTATATTTGACCATTCAAAAGTGCTGTAACAGCTTACTTGAAGAAAGAGTATTTGAATTTAACCATCAATCGGAACTTTTCAATAAGCAATGGGAAGTCTTCAATAAATTTTGAATTCCAGTGGAGGTTTATTAATAACTCTATAATCCCTAGTGGGGGGTTTTTTAATAACTCCCAGTCGGAGGTTTTGAGTAAGTCTCCATTCCCCACCCAGGTTTTTCAATAAGTCCTTAAATCCCAAATCTTGAGTTATCCATTACAATACATTTGTTTACAAGCCTTTAGAATATTTAAAAACTCTCATGTAAAAGCACAACAGGAACGTATGAAAACAAAAACAATCCATGAAACAAATGAATAATTTAATTATAAAATTGACAACTTATTTTTATTCATTTTTCCATATAAATAATTACACATTTAGCAATAAAACTAGGTTATTAAATCGATTTGTTGAGTTTAATGGCGTTCAAGTTTTAAATTATAAAACAGTCTGATAATAGGCACTGATTATTATAGCGAATAGTCCAGCGGTTGATTGTGATTGTCTCACCTGGGGTTAAGTGGTGATACAGTCCTGGATGGTAACGGGGTGACTTAGAAAATGAACCTATGGTAAAATCTAGTAATTAGATTTAGTGAAATGTATTTTGAGTCAGTCAGTAGCATCATCGCATATGTAGTTTCAGTTGTATGTCTGTTTATGTTCAAAAGTTCAGTTTAGATGATTTAAAAACCCCGGGTCGTGTATTGGGGACCGCGTTGCTCGCACGTGGCATAGGCATTATGCCCAAACCTGCACCTGCTGGAAAAACATAATATTGTCACAAACTTTACTCGCAGGAGGTTCGGTACAGAATCAGTAAATAAACAGTATGCTGAACTCCTTTATCCCCCCCTCCCAGTGAATCATGCTGCGAAAGCTTGAATATACAAATTAATAAATAGATTCTGTGCTCACCTCCCCTGCCCCTCCCACGGGGGCTGCCCCGGCCTCGTGCAGCGTATGCCCCACGAGCTGCTTTCGTCTTTGCAGCTGAACCTCCTTTGCGCCGATAACTGATTGGAACACACGGAAACAAATTAACTACAAGCCTTCAAAGGTCGTTGTTTTAGATCATTGGTGTCAACCCTCTCTCAGACAACTGCCACAAATGGTAAAAGGATACTGTTGTGCGCAAGTCTAGCCACGTGGCGAAGCTAATAAAAGTGTAGTAAATGCTGATAGACCAAAAGAAAAGGGTAGTACCGTTTCCTGATTCCGCCCCTATTACTCCTCCTGCCCCTGAAGCTGGAGGAGCTTCCTGCGCTCTTGGCCAGGTTGCTCCAATCCGTCTCTGAGTCACTCCCTCTCTCTTCAGAGAAGTCTCTTTCTTCCTTTTTCTCCTCTAACTCATCCTCGAACTGCATCAGGAGTCCTACAATTTTTATTGAACAAAAGTATGTTGTTAATTTTCGAATAGAAAATTAATCTAATCAGTACATACTGTTTAGTGCTCAATGAAAATAAAATAACCTTGGCTTATTTTTATGTTCAATATCATTCTATGATATAAAGAAACAATCACAAAAAAATATCAATAAATAGCTGAATAGATGCTCATGTAACTTTTTAAATCTCTAAAATCTCCCAAACAATTCATTTTAATTAAATGCCTTTGTAATCATTCGTGGATTTACCATATATCGTGGATTTGTCTAGGAGTGTGGTAGTTCTGTTCTTCAACAAAGGTGACAATACCTTACTGAAGAACTATAGATCTATTGCGCTGCTAAGTCATGTGTATAAACTGTTCTCAAGGGTCATTAGGAATCGTCTCGCTCGGAAATTTGACGGCTTCCAGCGCTCTGAACAAGCCGGATTCCGAAAAGGCTTTAGTACCATAGACCACAGCTTTACGCTGCGGCAGATTATACAGAAGACCGAGGAGTATAATCGGCCACTTTGTTTAGCGTTCGTGGACTATGAGAAAGCCATCGATTCAGTGGAAACATGGGCCGTGTTGAGATCTTTACAAAGATGACAAATTGACCACCGGTACATAAACGTGTTGAAGTGCTTGTATGAAAACGCCACTATGTCAGTCCGTATACAGGACCAAAGCACAGAGTCTATCCGGCTGCAGCGTGGAGGGCGACAGGGAGATGTTATCTCCCCGAAGCTCTTTACTGCGGCGTTGGAGGACCTGTTTAAGCTTATGGAGTGGAACGGACTGGGCATCAACATCAACGGCGAGTACATCACTCATCTACGGTTTGCCGACGACGTGGTCATTATGGCAGAGACTCTGGAAGATCTCAATGCAATGTTCGATGACCTCAGCAGAGCTTCTAGAGAGGTGGGCCTAAAAATGAACATTGATAAGATGAAAGTTATGTCCAATATCCATGTTCTACTCCACCTAGTCATCGTTGAGAACTCGACACTCGAAATTGTTGACGAATTCACATACCTGGGACACATAGGTAGGTCCAATTTCGAGAAAGAGGTCAACCGCCGAATCTATCTCGGTTGGGCAGCGCTCGGGAAATTCCGGATCACGTTTTCGTCCAATATCCCTCAGTGCCTGAAGACTAAAGTCTTCGAACAGTGCGTGTTGCCAGTGTTTACTTACGGATCGGATACGTGATCGCTGACTATGGGCCTCATTCGAAAGCTCAGAGTCACTCAGCGTGTAATGGAGAGGGCTATACTCGGAGTTTTTCTACGCGATCAATTTAGAAATGAGGAGATCCGTAGTAGCAGAACCAAAGTCATCGACATAGCCCTACGAATCGCGAACCTGAAATGGCAATGGGCGGGGCACACAGTCCGACTAACCGATGGACGTTGGGGCCGGAATGTGCTGGAATGGCCACCCCGCACCGGACAACTCGGTGTAGGAAGACCCACACAAGGTGGACCAACGATATAAGGACGGTCGCCGATAGCCGCTGGAGCCAGGCGGCGCAAGATCGAGCCTTGTGGGCATCATTTCGTGAGACCTATGTCCAGCAGTGGACGTCCACCGGTAAAAGCGACGACAACGAAATGCTGTTTGAATCTACACGATATTGCATAAAGTAGCTTGGTAAATAACACATATTTTTAAAATTTATTTGTTACGATGTCGCAATAAAATTCTTCATTGTTTTTTGTACTATAATATACATGTAAACCATCCTCTAGAATCCTCTAGAATAAGTAAGTAAGTAGCAGCCCATTAACGTCCCACTGCTAGGCGCAGGCCTCCTCACTCACATGAGAGAGGGTTTTTAGAGCATAGACCCACCACGCTGCTCCACAGCAGATTGGCAGGCTTAGTACACAAGTGCACTCTCTATTCCTTCACTCTCATAGTCCTATGTGAAGGCAATCCGACACGAACGGAGAGAGATCAGGCGCAGGACGGCTTAACGTGCTCTCCGAAGCACAGGGGTGGAACTCACCGCTAGCTTCCCAATTTCGGGCAAATATTGAGAAAATCTTAATAGAAAACTCAATATCCATTTTTGGATTGGCCCGACCCGGGACTCGAACCCAGGACCTCATTTCTGTACTCGAGCATGCTAATCACTAGACCAATGAAGCAGTGCTTATGTAGTATTAATTAAAGCTTATATAGTAATTTAGAATTAATTGTTTTAAACTTAAATTTTCGTGGTTTATCGGCATATTGACTATTTTAACGGGTACATACCACGATGGCGTTTTTGAATTGTGCCGATATTTCGACCCAGTGGCATGGATCGTGGTAACGACGTAACTGCTGTAGGCGGTTGTGTCAAGCTTTTAGGGGCAGAATCTGTCGACCCTACGTCTAAGCCTTTTCTTTTCACTGGAACCACATCCATTTTTCGACATACTACGCTCACAACGTCACGTTTTAATTTTGAAAAATTGCGTCGTTTGTTCATTTGGCATAACTTGGATTCCACGTACCCGCCAGCTTAAAATTATCGTCGCGATTGAAATTAGGATACTTTTTAATTTTAATGGCTTCGCGAACCAATCTCGGCATATAGCGGCAACTGGGTTGAAATATCGACTAAATACTAAAACGCCATCGTGGTATGTACCCGTTAAAATAGTCAATGTAATTTAGTATTGTTTCATAAAAATATTTGCGAAGAGTTTCCATTCGTAAAGGTTACAACGATCAGATTACCTATCTTCTCGAGGGCGTACGCTGAAGTGATTTCGAGCAGTTTCACGGCGTACTTGTCGTAGTTGGCGCGCGTCACGTGCGGCAAGGCGAGCATGGCTTCAGGGGTTTCGGGCAGGCTGGTGGCCATCGCCCGCAGAGCCACCTGCGGGAACAACGAGGCCAGCGACGCGCCCCGCAATTCCGCCATCTGCCTGTTTGTAACATTATTATTGAATAATGAAAATTGTAGTGTTATATATCAATTAGGAGTTCGTACTTCTCCTAGAGAAAAAATCATTGAAACATCAATTCTGACAGTACCGTCGCAATGTATATTGAAAACATTTTACTTGTACAGTAAAAAAAGCCAAATACACAATATAAATAAAAAGAGTGCGTGCGTACGAAGTACACATGTCAGAAGTGAAACTTCTTTGGCAAACTAATATTTAATCTTGTTTATATTTATACATATTCAAAACTTGAGATTTCGAAGACTTAGAGGGAAGGGTAAAAGGAAGATATGTTAGGAATTTAATTGTCACTAATATATTAAAAGTGTCAAAAATTAACACAAATAATATTAAATTGCAAATAAAAATGCGATGTGTCTTTTGTCAATATTAGAAATTATTAATTAAATTTAGTTTTTGAACTTAACATTTAGAAAAAATGATTTATGAATTTTACATATTTTAAAATAGTATAAAATTATAAATTGACATATGGCTCTTTAATATGCCTCATGTTATTTGTAAATATTAAGACTACCTAATCTTCAAACGAATTAGCATAAAAAAAACGCTGCACATCTTCGTGAGATCACATGCGCCTGAAGACGTTTCACTTGAAAACCCACTAACCCGGTAAGAATGATCAATACTAGGGACATCTGCTAGCGAAGCGAGTACTCGCACCATCGTCGTCGATTTATTACCAATCCCCTGAACTATCAAGTTGACTAGTGTAATGTACCTGCACGCCTCGACGAGATCCGCATAGCAACGGTCTTCGAGGCTCTTGATGAGTGTGGCGACGTGTGAGTTCTCCTTGGCATCGGTCTTCACCGCGCTCACCACCGACGCCTTGCGCTCCACTTTCATGGGAAACACGATCCGAAGCCGACCAGACATTAGTCTGCAACGAACAAACGCCAACATGGAACAGCTACCTTCTTTAAGTGCGCCCTAGATATTGACGAGACTCTCCTGGATAAGGAGAAAGCAGAGCGGGAGCGGGAAAGAGCCAAAAAAATGTTTCCTAAATAGTGGGACCCCAATATCGCGAGCTGTCACAAAGGTGGCTGAGGCCTATCATTTAACATCAGTATGACTCCAGGAAGACGGCAGATTAAGTTAGTCTTAATCTCTGACCGGTATTGGCACGGCAGATTAAGACTAACTTAATCTGCCGTGCCAATACCGGTCAGAGTGATTTCTAGGAAGAGTCCGAGGAGCACTATCAAAGGCCTCCGAGGATCTTTTAGTTTAAAAATTCCACACAACCTGATCTATCCTCACAAATAGGACAGGGTATCGCTTGAAGATCCCCTCCCGCTTTAAAAAAACGAGTTAAAAATAAGATTTTCTCGCATCCGAAGTGTTGTGGAAATCACGGGTAAGTGTGACCTATTTTTCTTTAGTTGTGGGAAAAGGATTTTTTCTCTCACTGAGGTTAAAATTTCACCTTCGAGTTTTCAATCAATAATTAGAACTTTTAATATCGTCTCATTTTTTAAGCTGCCTTGGACACTTCGATAAACAAAGCTTTGCTAGTTCACCAGGAGAGAAAGGCGTACGCACGTCAGTGGAATCTAACCGGGAGAAAACGACACATAACTCCTGCATACAGGGGCATTTACATACGGCATAGTCCTTAGTCAGTTCGCTGTTAGCAAATTTATCACTCGGTCGGAAGGTTGATTCTACTGAGAAGAAACTAATCCATCACTAACACTTCTGCGTATGATTACACAACGAGATTACCTTTCTCGGTCAACTCAGCCCAAATACGAGCTTCGATCACCGGCTTACCAAAAATAGGCTCTATTACTACTAACCTGTGAAAGTACTACTAATTTTCTTGTTTGTACAGCAGTAATTTACGTTTAATCTTTAGACGAATTCTACACAGTTTGTACTAGATAAAAAAAATTAATACTGGAAAGGTGGTGACTAGCCACTACCGAAACCGCCAATCACTCTAAATCTAGATAAATTAGAAAATACTTTTTCTTAAGTTTTGCCTGCCGGGGATAGAAACAGGGTTTTTGCAAGCGGAATGAGTAACCTCACAATTATGCTAATGAGATGTCAACATTTATTATTGAGAATTTTGTTTATAAACGAGGAATCGTGAAGGCCCTAATGTGCACCCCTTTGACAATCTCATACAAAAGTGAAAGGAAGGTATGTCATCAAATGGTTGCTTACTTGTCAATGTTGGATCCGAGTGTGACGTAAGCACTAGCGATGTCGTTGGTCACCACTAGTCGCTCAGCCAACAGCCGCCTCACTATCATTTGGCGCAGCAGCCGCTGGGCGTCCCCCCGAGGCCAACTCTTACACCTAAGTTTACACAATTAGGACACGCCCTAATTACGTACCGCCGAAATATATATCAAAGGCTATTCGAAAAAATTATTTTTAATAATACATATATAAATTTTGTAACGAATAATTTTTTGCCGCTATAATAACAAAATTATAATAAATAAAAAAATCGTTTCTGAACCGAGTACCGAATAAGCGTGTGTGATGTCACAGTAGTATACAGCTGTTACAGTATTCCGAATATTATTAAGAGTCTCGATTTTGTTGTAAACATATTCATTAATACCAAACAACATGTCGTCACAAACATGACGGCCAATCGTTTATAGTCACATGATCTTATCAATGTTAAAATATTCCAGACATAGATATTTAATTTATTTACCCTTTTGAAGAACGAAACATTCCCAATTATTTTGTAATTAGCGCTTGTGACAATTACGATAAGCTGTTTACAATCATAGACTTATTTAACTGCACTTTACCATTGGTTAAGCTACAAACAATAAATACAACACTAATTGAACTTCGGCTAGGAGTTTATTTTAACTTATAGATTTATTGCTGACTTATTGGCGTTTAAATATGATCACTCGATGGTATGTCACCAAATCAAATTAAATATCTTTATTCAAGTAGGCCTATACAGCACTTTTGAATCGTCAAATATATTTTTTTTTCCACGCGCTAATCCTAAAGATAATGGTATTAAAGAACGACTTCAAATCTTAAGTTACAAGGGATCCTTTGCGCCCTGTCCTGAGAAGAGCCCTCAACAAACTCAGTCGGGTATTTAGAATTTTTTTTATCATCATCATCTAGCGTCTAAGTAATCTTGAAACTTATAGTATGATTTTTCAACTTCCTTTTAACAAAGAGTTTGAATTTATTAATTGCCTTATTTATAACGTCTCGTGGGAATTTATTATAGAAAGGTATACAGTTACCCTTACATGAGTTGTCAATTTTATTTACCCAATAGAATTTAAAACTAGTTTATTTTTATTTCTTAGGTTATATGAGGTGTATTTACTATTTTTATTATACTACAACAAATTTTCTAACATATATACGCAGTGAATTGCTCTAAATTTGGTTGACTAACTGATGATACAGTGGTGGTGATTCAAACGGAAGTTGTAATTAAATTCGCGACAATTGACGGAATTGCATTTACAATTAGAAAATGCAATAACCTAATTACATCCTACGGTGATCGAACGCGGGACATCTGCTAGCAAAGTGAGTATGCCCACCAGTGTTCCAGCAATGCAGTCAAGACTATAGTTACCGGCCGTGCAGCGGGCTGTTTCGCAGCGCTGCGAGGCGCTGGGCGTTGGAGCCGCGTAGGGCTTCTGCCACGTGCAGCACGGTGAAGGAGCAGCGGCCCGCATCGCGGATGCACCGCGCGATTATCTTGCACTCCTCCGTCACGTCCACAGGCTGACGAAATAATTAAAAGGTTTGTTGTAATTGATTTTATTTGTTAAAATTCTAGTCTGTAAAGGGAGTTTACGCACTATAATTTTGCGTGATAACATCATAAAAAACTTTAATGTTTTTTTAAAATCTTATATTAGTAAGCACGCGTGATACGCACGATAGATTGTCAAGCCAAACGGTAGAACGAAGGCTAATAGCGGCTCTCTGTCGCTTGTTCCATTGGTATGTGTATGTACGGATATGTTCGGGAATTCTGTGTGAGGATACCTTGTAGTCGTGGTTGTTGAGGCAACTGTCGCAAGCGCTTTGGGTATTGGCCTTGCACAGGTCCTTGGGGAACCGTTCCCCCAGGTAGGACAGCACCTGGGCCCGACGGCACTCGGACACGCTCTCGCACACTTCCACCATACGGAGGAGATTCTCCTCGTGGACCCGCCGCGCGTCCGCTGTCGCACTGCGGTCCACTGTCAATACACAAAAATATTTTTTTACATATTCTAAATCGAAGTCGCTTCCGCTGCCTGTTCGATTAAATATTTTAAATAATTCAACTACTTTTAATGAAGTTTTCATATATAGATAAAGTGACCCAAGAAAGGTTTATATGTACACATATATAGCACAGAAAACCCAAAAAATTCATTCATATTGAATGTGATGTCGTAACAAACATATTATTGTGTGCTTGAAGCGCAAACACGGGCTGAACGTTACGAAATGGATCAAATAAATGTGCTACGCCATTTTATGGTGATTATGCTATACACTGTAAATATTTATATCTTTGGACGGACAACTTACGGTCCAGCAGTCTTCTGTAGCGAACCACGTCCCCGTAGCTGTAGTACAGCAGACAAGTGGCCAGCTCACCGTCACGCCCGGCCCTCCCCGCTTCTTGGTAGTAACCCTCCACGGACTTGGGCATGCTGTGGTGGATGACATAACGCACGTCTGCTTTGTCCACACCCATGCCGAATGCAACTGTCGCACAGATCTATACACACAGAAAAATAACTGCATACACGAGCACAGTACTACAAACGTCGACACATCACTATACAGAAAAAACAGATCTACACACACGCAAATATCTACGCGTACGGGCACATGTCTACATACACGATATAAATGCGAATACTAAGCAAGCCAGCATCATCACAGGAATGAAACAAAAGTAATTGCAAGAATTTTAAGAATTGAATGTTTATTTTTAGGTTAATATAATAGCAATTTTTAACACATTCACACTGACTTCAGAAAACAAGCTTACGCACACTCGCATGCGTGTTTTTATAAACGCAATCATGCTCGCACTTACGCATACACAAGCACTGATACGCACGTACAAATGCAGGCATCCACTACATGCATGCGTGCATTTGCACACTCAAACATCAGTTTTGAAACTAAAATTAGTTTTGGAAGAGCGCCTGTTGTATTTGGTGTTTTATCGTTACAAAGAGGTGTCAACAATGCCAAGTGATATTTACATTTATATTTTAATAAAGCACAGCATTACACAAATTAATACAAGATAATTCTCCCACCACTTTGTGTGTATCGGCCAGCCATTTGGTCTGCACGTCTTCTCGCTTCTTGTCAGTGAGGCCCGCGTGGTAGGCTGCGGCCTGGATGCCTGCCTTACGTAAGTCCAACGCCAGGCTCTCGCACTCCTTACGTGATAGGCAGTAGACTATTCCGGACTCCCTAATCAACACCAAATTTGAATGAAAATAAAAATACAATGTAATTATAGCTAAATAAAAAGACTACGGGCTCAGAAATAGCTCAGCGATAGAGAGGCACTGAACGACTTCAGCATTTTATCGGGCAAAATCATTGTCTGTAAACCGACTATTTGTGCTGTGTGCGTCGTATCACGAATAATTATTTAGTGATAGAGCAACCAGTAAGATATATAAGTTTTTCCGTATATGTAAGAAAGGATGTACCTGAAAAATTTCTGTTTGATAATATTAGCGACATCTTGATTAATACTCTTCGGTTTCTTCTCCAGGATACGGTATGCGAGATTGGGACGGTTGAAGCTGCAGAGAAACCACTTGCACTTTGTCACCTGTCCGGATGATTTAAAAGAAATTGTGATAGTGATAAAATAAATATATTTAGTAGTAACAATTTGAAACTCTGATCGGGAAATTACGTCATTATGACATCACAGACACAGCATTAGACCTGATGAGTTCTTACTTAACCAAGAGAACACAAAAGGTCTGTGTTGATGGAAAGCTTTCAGAAGGGTCTGTAACGAAACTAGGTGTCCCACAGGGATCCATATTGGAACCATTTCCGTTCCTCATTTACATTAATGACCTTCCTTATTTTGTCAAGGACGGTCATAAGAAAGTTTTGTTTGCTGATGACACTTCTTTAAATTTCAAAGTTAAACGACAACTAACAGATTTTCACGAAATAACTCACTCAATAAAGTAGTATAATGGTTTGAAGCAAACAATTTATCACTCAACGGGAAAAAAGAAAATGTATTAAATTCACACCACCAAATGTAAAACAAGTGAAAACCATTGTTAAACTTAATAATGAGGAATGGCTTGATCTGGTTGATAGTACCGTTTTCTTAGGCATTACGTTAGATAGTAAACTACAGTGGGGGCCCCATATAAGTGGTGTATCAAACAGGCTCAGCTCTGCGGCTTACGTGGTTTAAAAAATTCGCCGTTTTACGGACATTGAAACTGCCAGACTGGTCTATTTTAGTTATTTTCACAGCATTATGTCATATGGTACTTTACTTTGGGGTAATGCTGCTGATATCGATGCAACCTTAGTACTGCAGAAGATTTATAATATGGGTCCAAGAGAGTCGCTAAGACACAAATTCAGAGCAGTGAAAATAATGCAGTTCACGGCGTACATATATCAGAAAACTTGTTGTATGTCCATAAAAATATTGACACGTTTACTAAAAAAAGTGAATGCATCTCATATAACTTAAGCAATAAAAATAAAATTGCTGACAATTCTAGTAGGTTACATAAAATTAACAAGTCATTCAAGGGTAACTGTATACGTTTCTATAACAAACTCCCAGAAGAAGTTACAAAGATATCTGTGAATAAAATTAAATCTTTCATTAAAAGAAAGCTGATAGAGAAATCATTTTATAATTTGAAGGAATATTTAGAAGACTTGAATAAAGATATTTTGACTTTGACTTCATTTATTCCCTTCCTGCCTAAAATAAAGGTGTTGATAATTCTATCATAATCCTATACATGACGTATAATATACCATAATCATAATCACAATCAATTAGAAACAATTAGAATAGTTATTATATTTAATTAAATATTATAACGTAATACAATATAGTACGACATTCTCATAAAACTAAAACTTATTCGTGCGTTTATTATTTATTCATTCGTTTCTTGACACATTCATTCATTCGATATTTTTTCCATACGTGCCTTCAGTTGGGTCAGAATGTCGAGTCGTACTCGCGGTGTGGCCGTGGCCGTGAGGGCCATGAGAGTGGTGCGTGGAAATCGCTCCCGCAGCATGTAAAGCCGCTTGTAGTCGGGCCGGAAGTCGTGGCCCCACTGAGAAACACAGTGCGCCTCGTCCACAACGAACCTGTATCACCCATGTTAGTATATTCCCATTAATGTATATCTTGAGTCTTGCTCGGGCAGTTGTGTTAGTAGTTGCTTCGTTACCGGGGCTCGATACCCAGCAGAGCAAATTTAAGAAATTGTGTTTTCTAATTTATCTAAGTCTACATATTTGGCATTAATTATTAAAGATCAGACTAAAATTGTTAAATTAACGATCAGAAACACATTGAACGTTGTTTACTTGTGAAGATAGTTAAGTAAATGATTGTCGCCTGCGCGATAAAGAACTTTGGGTCAAAACTCTTACCTGGCAATCTTCTCCCTGGCATAGAGCATGTCCAGCATGCTTTGGAACTTCGGAGAGCCACTGATCTTCTCGGGGGTGACGTACAGCAGTTTGATAAGGGGTTCCTTCAGCGACAGCTTGTGGTAGATCTCGTCAGCATCTGCTATGGACTGGTCACCAGAGAGGTTCGCCGCCGATATCTAAATAATATTTTTTAAGAAATGAATAATCAAACGCTTCGCCTGATATTGACTATTTAAACGGGTACATATCACGATGGCGATTTTTAATTTTAATTTTGCCGATATTTCGCCTGATGTAATGTAAATCACGTCGCAGGGCCAGTGGAACCGCTATACTAAGGCCTTTCCTAGGTCAATCTCGTTTTTTTAAATGCGTTTCAATACTTTGATCATACTTTACAACCTGATCAGTTTTTTAATTAAGTATAAATAAATAAATAAGGATTGGGATGAACCCCATCCTTGGTTGCGAGCTCCAGAGGGTCGATAAAGCGCTCCAACTTGAGTTTTTCAAATAAAGTGAGGTGAGGCAGTCAAGGACTAATTTTAACCTCTAATGAGATTTCACATTACCATTAAAGCTATAACGTAAATTTCATTAACTTAGCACTTAATATACTTGCATCAAGTGACAGGAGTTTGTTGACTTGATCCAGGATGAGGGACTTCAGTGGGGATATGACAATGGTGACTCCCGGTGTCAGCAGGGCAGGTAGCTGGTAGCACAGGGATTTACCTGGAAATAGAAAATAAGGTTTTTGTATATAGAAAGTATATAACTTTGGGCAAGACCATAGGTAACATACATAGTCAATAAATATGTGGAAGTCTACTCCTAGATATCGGTCGCACGTAATGACCATACTCACAGAGTTAAGCTTATAGTCAGTCACACCTTACAAAGCACCAGAGCACAATTGGGGTACAAAGAGTCTCGCATGAATTCAGAGCAATACAAAAGGCAAGTTAAGTAGCAGCCTATTAACGTCCCACTGCTGGGCATAGGCCTCCTCGCTCATATGAGAGAGGTGTTTTAGAGCATAAACCCACCACGTTGCTCCAGTGCGGATTGGCAGGCATAGTAAACAAGTGTACTCTCATAGTCCGACATGACGGCAATCCGACACGACCGGAGAGAGAGGATAGGCGCAGAACCGACGGCTTAACGTGCTCTTCGAGGCACGGGGGTGGAACACACCGCCAAATTTTTTCCAACTTCGGGCAAATATTGAAAAAATCTTAATAGGAAACTCAATATCGATTTCGAACATAATAATATATATGTCGGAGTGCAGTAGTCTGTGGGAGAGCAATAGTCTGTGCAACGCTGGCGCCATCTGTCTATGGCGTGGGACAGTCATACGTCGTGAGCCAACAGTGGACTAGTTCCCGAGTGATAGTCCGCCAGAGCGATCGACTGGATGAAACTGTCGCGTTCCTGGCTATTATTATTAATGAGTTCGTGTAAATTGTTATCAGGAACATTAAGTGATTGAACATTATAATCCGAGTTAATTAATAAAGTGTTTGACTGCACCAACCATAGAAATTATGAATGCCATTAAAGACGATGTCGGCGAAGAACCCCATGCTTTACGCTCTCCTTGTCTCTTATTTTTCGACATATATTTCGAATAATTAAAAATATTTATAATATTTCGAATATTAATAAAGTTAACGATTTTTATTTTAAAGTTATAAGAACTGGCCCGATCCAGGACTCGAACCCAGGACCTCATATCTGTAGTCGAACATGCTGACCACTAGACCAATGAGGCAGTCATTTTAAACTATTAACGAAATTTCCTAAATTTTTCCTGTTCAGAATACTGTGTACATAGTTAACAAAATACGTATCAGTATATTCCAATAGTATACTCACCGCCCCCTGTAGGCATCAGGACAAAACAGTCATGACCCAACAGCGTAGCATTGATAACTTGCAGCTGGTTCGGTCTGAATGATTTAAGACCAAACTTTTCACTAAAGGTCTCCAACATTGATGAGGAATGAGGGTAGTGGAGTCCATCAAACTCGCCTGAAAAGAGATATAATATATCAGATATAATATAAGTGTTATTGATATTACTTTTACTGTACAAAAATGATACATCCTTTTAAGCATCATAACTTGCAAATGATTCTTTAATAATCTTACAATGGATATATGAAAAAATACTTAAATACGATAATTCAAAACCACTGTAAAAACTTCATTTAACGATTTCTTTTAGGCCGACTTGTTTCACATTCATTCTTGATATTTAGTTACTTATTGGGAACCCAAAGAGAGTAAGAAATTAGTATAGCTGTATGACATATTTTGCGACATGGATATTTCATTTTTCTGTAATTAATTATGAATAACAAGAAAGATACAAGAAGATGTATTTGGTCTGATTTATTATGAGTCCTAAAGTGGGTGAGGCTAAACATAGTTAAAATCTATATGAAGATATGAACACATAACTGTGTTTTATGTATTCATTGAATATTAATTAAATTATGAGTCATAAAGGCGCTGCTGGGCAGAGTTCTTTTTCGTTTAATATAAATCAAACAAGAAAATATGCACTACTTGTTAGAAACAATTACAATGAAAGCCCACATACTTCGAATCAGAGCACAATTTAAAATAAATGGAGTACATGTGAATTTTACGGTAATGTTTATATCTCACATACATACATACACACATACATATATAGCATCACGCCTTATTCCCATAGGGGTAGGCAGAGACCACGTCCTTCCACTTGCCACGATCCTTGCATATTTCCTTCGCTTCTTTCATTCTCATTAATCCTTTCATACAAGTTCGTCGGTTTAGAGTACTCTTGACTTGGCCGTTATTTAAAACGTCCTGGATTTGGTCCAGGAACGCTCGCCTTGGTCTTCCCCTTCCAACTTTCGCATTCACTCTTGACTCACAAATCCTTTTTGTCAGTCTCCTTTCATTCATTCTCTCTACATGCCCAAACCATCTAAGCATACCTTTTTCAATTTTAGTCACTACGTCTTCTTTTATACCACAACGTTCTCTTATCACACTATTTCTCACTCTGTCACTCAGTTTTAATCCACTCATGCTTCTCAACGCTCTCATCTCTACCGCATTTATTTTACTTTTGTGATTCTTCTGCCATACCCAACTTTCACTACCATACATAAGTGTTGGCACCAACACTCCAGCATGCACTGCCAGTCTAGCCCTTTGAGACACCATCTGGCTATTCATAAAAGCATGCAGAGCACCATTTACCATATTCCCTGCATTCACTCTCCTTTCGATATCACTTTCACATGTTCCATCTTTTGTAAATTTAGATCCCAAGTATACAAATTCTTTCACCTCTTCCACTTGTTCCCCATCTATCAAAATATTGCCATTCATCATAGATTCATCTCGTTCAAAAAGCATAACTTTCGTTTTGTTTACATTCACTTTCATTCCTTTCCCTTTCAAAGCTTCATTCATAATATTTAGCATCTCCTGAAGCTCGTTAGCGGATGACGCAAGTATTACTTGATCATCAGCGTAGAGTAAACATTTGATGAGTAATTCATTCATTCTTAACCCATACATACTTTCTTTTAAATCTGTCAAACATTTATCCATGAAAAGGTTGAACAGCCATGGTGACGCAACACATCCCTGTCGAACACCTCTTTCGACAGGAAACCACTCCGTGTACGCTCCGTTTATTCTGACACAGGCACTAGAACCCTCATAGAGAGACTTCAATGCTTGAATCAGACTACCGCTCACCCCATACGTAGATAACGTTGACCACAGCTCATTCCTCACCACTCGATCATAGGCCTTTTCTAAATCTACGAACGCGCAATTAACTTTTTTTTTTATTTATATCTTTGTTATTTCAAAATGAACTTTACATCTAGGTATAGAAGGTTTAATTTTATTTATTATTAATTTAATTTTGCCATCATTAACAAAATCATATAACGGGTTCCAATCTGTCTGTCAAACATCAAGTAACCGTTTTCGTACCTGTTATTCCATCATTCTTAGTTCCATCATGAAAATCTCCCATTCCTTCATATTTATTACCTATTGGATTAGTGGTTTGATCCATCAGATTAAATTCTTCAATTTCTTTGTTTACAGTGACATCATCGTCGAAATCTTCCGGTCTATATTCAGGAAAACCATCGTCATCAATAACTGTTCCACTACTTTTTTTATATCCTGCACTTGTACTTGCTATTGAATCACTGATATTTATCACAATATCTCTACTTGGTTCCAGCACAATATCTGTTTCGTCGTCTTGGTTTATTGGTACTACATAATCATCTATATCTGAGAAGTCTTCTTTACTGTTATCTAATGTAAAACTATCCCTGTCATTGAATTGACTTGCAGTCCTTGCCAATATACTCAACTGAGGAGCTTGAAAATGTATTGAACTACTTGGTATGGGAGAACAAATTGGAGTATCTTCTGCTTTTAAAGGCATCAATTTTCTTGAAGCATTACTTACTCTTTGCAATGTACTAGAGGGTGTTGATTTATCACTGGACTCATCAAGCATTGAACGTGATGGCCTTTTGAACACGAATTTTCCTTTACTTTTATTATTTCCATCTGATATGTCTAAAATTTCTGTGTCAGACTGTAGTGTACTATCTAGGTTTTCTTTTGAATCATTATACGGTGAAAATAGCAAAGACTTTTTAGAAATTCTGTCTGTGTAAATTGTTTTCACTGGCTGAGTTTTTTGCAAAGAAAAATCTTCGGGTGTAGATGAACTCAACTGATTCCCAGTATTGCTTTTAATATGATTTTCTACCTTATTGGGATAAAAATCTTCATCTTCATTAATTTTCTTACATGAATTGGTTTGAATAATTTTTTTCAATTTCACTTTTAAGTAGTTCATTTTACAATATGTCTTTTTATCGTATCCCGGAAATTTCTCTTTGATGCAATTTGGTATTCTATTAAAAGCGTCACTAATTTTTTCTAACAATTGTATGTATAATTTTGTGCATTCCTCTATTTCTGTTTCAGTTATATATTTATCCTGCAATTTAAAATGAACTTGGATGTCTATAACTTAAATTACATAATTGAAGAATGTCTCAAGAGGCATCGCTTTTTTTGAAAACAAGGAAAGGTTTATCATTAAGAAAGGAAGCAATGCAATATTCTTAATATAATACTTACTTTTTCTTCTGTCTTTATAATTGGATGCTGTGAAATCTTGGAGAGGAACCCAGACAGGGAACTATCCAAGTGCAAGTTTTTCAAAGGATCTTCGTCTTTTTTAGGGCTTGCCTTTGGTGCGGTTCGTGAACTGTTGTTCTGAGATATTGAATTTTTAGGTGGACTAGGAGTAGAGTCTTTAGATACAGACATATTTGAATTACACGGCGCTGTCTGGAGCTGTCTGTGTGATAATGACGCATCAGTCATTTCATCCTTAAATTAAATTAATTTATATCATTGTTCAAGTTCTTACTTTAGAGGTAGTTTTATATTAATCATTATTAATTTCAAGTGACATGGAACATTCAAACAAATACATGTTTTAAGTTCACAAGTTCATAAAAACTATTTAGTAGAAATAGAAAGTATGTAGAAACTAAAAAGGTGATGAATGAGCTGTGGTTAATGTTATTTACGTATGGGTTAAGCGGTAATCTGATTAAAGCATTGAAGTCTCTCTATGAAGGTTCTAGTTCTTATGTCAGAATAAACGAGATGTACACGGAGTGGTTTCCTGACGAAAGAGGTGTTCGACAGGGAAGTGTTGCGTCACCACGGCTGTTCAACCTGTTCATGGATAATTGTTTGACATATTTAAAAGAAAGTATGTATGGGTTGGTAGTCTCAACAGGTGGGCTTGAAAATGAACATAGATAAGACGAAAATTATGTTAAATATCCATGTACCGCCACATCCAATCATCGTTGAGAACACAGCTCTCGAAATTGTAGACGAGTACACATACCTGGGACATATAGTCCAGCTAAGTAGGTCCAATTTCGAGAAGGAGGTCAACCGCCGAATCCAACTCGGTTGGGCTGCGTTCGAGAAATTACGCCAGAAAATTGCCTGAAGACCAAAGTCTTCGAACAGTGCGTGTTGCCAGTGATGACCTACGTGGTCGCTGACGTGGTTACTGACTATGGCCCTCATGCGGAAGGCCTCAGAGTCACTCAGCATGCGATGGAGAGGGCTATGTTCGGAGTATCTCTACGTGATCAAATTAGAAATGAAGAGATTCGTAGTAAAACCAAAGTCCCCGACATAGTTCTACGAATCGCGAACCTGAAATGGCAATGGGCGGGGCACATAGTCCGAAGGATCGATGGACGTTGGGGCCCGAGGGTGCTGGAGTGGCGACCCCGCACCGGACGGCGCAATGTAGGCAGACCTCCCACAAGGTGGACCGATAATATAAAGAGGTTCGCCGGTAGCCGCTGAAGCCAGGCGGCGCAAGATCGGGCCTTGTGGAGGTCATTACGTGAGACCTATGTCCAGCAGTGGACGTCCATCCGTTGAAGCGACGACGACGACGACGATGTATGGGTTAAGAATGAATGAATGATAATAAAGTAATACTTGGATCATCTGATAATTAGCACAATTAAAAATGAAGCTTTGAAAAAGAAAGGAATTAAAGCGAATGAAAACAAAACGAAAGTGAATTTATGATGAATGGCAATATTTTGATAGATGGGGAACAAGTGGAAGAGATAAAAGAATTTGTATACTTGGGATAAAAATTAACAAAGTATGGAACATGTGAAAATGATATTGAAAGGGCCAGGTCAAGAATACTCTAAACCGACGAACTTGTATGAAAGGTTTAATGAGAATGAAAGAAGCGAAGGAAATATGCAAGGATCGTGGCAAGTGGAAGGACGTGGTCTCTGCCTACCTCTATGGAAATGAGGTGTATGTACGTAAAGTCATAGATATAAAATATATATAGATGCAAGCAGTTCTAAAATATATTGTAGAAACTGCACACTGTGCAATTATTTTAATTCATTTAATTAAGGAATTTTCAGTAAAACTCACCACATCCATGGCATCAAACAAATCGTTGCTTTTATTTTGTACAATTTTACTATCACCTTTTATTGTTTCTAAAACTTTGCTTGATATACTTCTTGAATGTGATGATATTATGTCAGGAGAATTCACTAAGTTTTGTTCATTTTGAAAGACCTAAAGGAATATATCTCAATTGAGTTTCAATATTTAAGCATATTACAACAAGTTAAGATCGACTTTTTGAATAAAATTTACACAATCCATTACACTCTCTCTTCTTTAGGATTTCTACGTATATATCTATAATGTATTTATTTTACTTACTATATATATGTGTTATCTTTATTTATTACAACAAATATACGACTGATTCCTTATTTTTTACTTTTTTTACTTCTTATATATCGATGTGTCTATGGTTGTGTTTCTATTATATATACACATATATTTGCATATGTGTGTATGTATGTATATGTATGCATGTGTGTGTGTGTATGTATGTGCATGTATAGTGCACAGGTCCGTGACGCTATCTTTACTTAGTTTTAGTTTTATAGGCTGCAGCTGAAAATCAGCGCCGTGCATCCGGATTTTCTAACTCGGACGCATAGCAAAAGCTGAGCTGCAGACCTTTCCTACATTGTATATTTATAGGTAGTAAGTTTTGTATTTTTCATTTATAACTTTAAGTTTGTTTATAAATAATTGTATTTTTTCTTTACTTTTTGTAGACGATTGTGCATGCAATGTAGAATAAATTTATTTTCTTTCTTTATAAATTACAATTCGTTTTTTTTAAAGCACAATACGGAGTATAAAATTATTATTTTACTTTTCCACTCACGTCAGTATAAGCAAATACGTTGTGGGGGTTACTGTTAATTTTAATCCCCTTATGAATTATACGAAAATGAAAGAATTGTACCCAATATAAATAAAAAACCAGAAACAGGTTAATAGTAAAATCAATTAACAATTAATTTCCCATCTGGTGATGGCTTGATAGCCACTGCCCTCATTGTTAGATAGGGTGAGGAGGAGAATTGTGTGGTGTATGAGGAGTTGAAACATAATGCTTGTTTATTTCTGTATCAGATAAAATTAATCTGGTAAACACCAGGTCTTGAAATGAAAATAGCAACAATTCGTTGTCATATATTTCCTTAAGATTACGATCACATACTAGAGGAGGTAAATACTGTCAAAGATTTAGTAGTTAAAACTACATTAAAAAAGATAGAAGTATCACAACGGACTATTTTAAAATTAATTAATTTTCGACCATTTCTATATCCAACCAATTTGCTATACAAACAATGTAACTTACTTACAATAAGACAATTATTTATACTTTACACATTATCCAAACAACATAGTGAATTGGTCTATAATAAAACAATTTTAGAAAAACGTAACATCCATTTTGTAATTAAGAGAACAGAAAATTTAACCACTACCTTTATAAATAAATTTTATTGTTTCCTCGGGCCTTACTTATATAATAAAATAAATAAAGAAATACAAATTTATCCACTAAATAAAACAATTTTCAAAAAAGTAGTCGTTTCCTACCTCCAAAAGCTAAGCTATGATGAAACTGAAAGTCTTCTTAAAGTAACAACATAAGTTATACCACCATTTTTAATCTATAAATATATTATACCTGAAAAATACCACATATATATAGTAATATTTATTTTTTTTTTTTTAATGCAATAGTAAATTTTACTTGAAACACAACATATGTATAATAAGGGCTACTTTTAACAACACATCATAGAGAGTCGGCACTGGCAGCTGTAACACAGGTTTCACCTAGTTCAGCTACAGGACGAATGTTAAATGGATACACCAAACTAATTTTAAGAAAACAATTTTGTAACAAAATATTGTATTTTTGGTAAATAAATAAATTATTATTATTATTATTATTATTATTATTATTAGTTATATTTGATCAAAAATTAACTTTAAAAACATTAGAACTAAAATACTCATTTATAACAGTTTAGTCAGAAGTATAATGGAATACTGTTCTGTAGTATGGAGGCCCCATTATGCTGCACATAGCTTACATTTAGAATGTGTCCAAAAGAGGTTTCTTTGGTGCTTGGCCTCTAACATTGGAAAAGGCAGAAGAGACTTCTCTTATCACGAACGACTGACACATTTCAAAATACGCTCCTTAGAACATCACTGAATCCTTATAGATTTGTTGTTCACATATAAACTTTTAAATGGTAAAATTGAATGCCCTCAATTGTTAAGTTAACTTAATTTCCAATTGTCCACGTAAGCCCAAAAAACCACTTTGTCCCCCTTTTCGAAAAACTGTTGTTGATGCACCCTTACCCAGATGGTATTAAACACTAAACAATATTAGTAATGTAATTGATATTAATATTCATTCACTTTCCAGGTTTCGTAGTACATATAGTACTACGAAACTATAGGTTATATTTAATTTAGGTTATAATCTGTTTTTGTTACTTTGTTTAAATTTTTGCTATACTTTTTTTGTTAGTTCATGTTGAGTTTACTTTTAAGTGATAGCTACATTTATATACAAACTAGGCTATATAATATGTGTATGTATCAGTGTAAGTTATCATTAGTAAACTTAATAAACAAATAAAACATAATAAAATAAAAATAAGATACTATGGCATTGTTCTTTCCAGTAAGAGAGCAAATATTTACAGATATGTGATTGTCATAATTCATCATGAATTAAGATAGTAATCAATCACTAAATTATATACAATATATATACTAGTATGTACTTACAGATTTCCTGTTATCAGCTAAATCTTTCTTAAATGGTGGTGTAACTGCAATATATATAAAAAATATTCATTGTTGTTTACATAAATATCACTAACAACAGTTTGACATAATTATCATAAAACTGATTAATTAATGACCTACAGGAAATTTATATGTAAGTGCTGTTAAATAATATTTATGTCTTTATTGCTGACAGGTTAGCGTTTGACTGTTATCATGTTTGAATTATTATTTTTTGTTTTGTAAGTTTATAACTAGCCATGAGTAAAGACTCCCTTAGTTCAGACTCAACAAAAATTAAAATACAATTTTTGAACCTCTGCTAGCGAAGCGACTAACCGTACTTTCCATTCAGCGATGTCGTCAAATGATCCCTAATATGAGTGCAAACTTACATGTAGAAGTTGATGACTTGGACTTAAAAACAAATTTGGATCTTTTTTCTTCAACTGGTTCATCGCTTTCTCTGTAATAGTACAATTATACAAATTAAAAATCGCGATTATAAAATTTTAAATAAACAACATTTACAGTCAGCTACCTACATTGATACTTGTGAATTTTTGTTAGTTCTTTTTATGAATTCGGCCATAGAACTTTGTTTTTTGAGTGTTAAAGTCTTCCTTGATGCCATATCTATATTCGATAAGTACTTAAAAGCAATGCATATTGGTAAACGGAAACCAATTCGAATATGTGTTTTGTAAATAGGCGCCTCTAAAAAAATTGACAATTATGAACTGTCAATTGTGAAGTAACATTTGTCCTGTTTTTAATTTATAATAGAATTGGCAGAAGTTTTTACCGTACAGCTACGTCATTATCGAATGCCTTTTACAATAATTGGAATTTATATAAGACAGACAAACCGATGAATTTCTACTGCTGAAAACAGGTCTCACCAAGTGACATCCACAAGGCCCGGTCTTGCGATGCCTGGCTCCAGCGGTTATCGGGGACCCGCTTGATGTCGTCGGTTCACCTTATGGGGGGTCTACCTAAACTGCGCTATCCCACTGTGGGGTCGCCGTTCCAGCACCTTGAAGCTCCAAGTTCCATCGTTCCTTCAGACTATGTATCCCGCCCATCGCCGCTTCAATTTTCGATTCGTAGAACTAACGATCTTCTCATTTCTGATTCGATCACGTAGAGAAGCCCTAACGATAACCTATCCATTACCCGCTAATGAATGATCTTCCACAGGAAACCCAAGCCCTAACGATATACGCTGTTCGAAGAATTTACTCCTCAGGCAGTGCCTTACATAATATTTATATACTAGTTAGTTACAGCGTTTCAGCTTTGTTGTGTCGATGTATTCAAAATATAATGTACTATTTAGTAACTGGCATATGAAATGTGGAGTAATTTGGTTAAAATTGTATTTTAAAATTAGTCTGTGGCTCATGAGCTCTAAATGGCTGGAACCTACGGTATAACGGCTTAAAAAATTACATGTTTATTGTCAAAATAGGTGTTTTTAGTAAGAGCGAATATATATTATCAAATAATATATTATTTCAGAATTTTTTCATGTCCATAGTGAATCTGGATCGTTTGGTACTAGTTCTATTATTCACAGTATATTGGTAAGTGTTATGATTTTATAATATGGCTATCTCAATCTACAATTTTTTTATTATTTATTCCTTTAATGGCCAAGCCATTTTTTTTAAATATACAGCCGCGGCTTCAATGCGAGTAATAATTAATCAATTAAATCCGCATGTAAAGTTCAAAGCTAAATAAATTAGTAAAAAGAGGTTGATCCTCATCAGGAACTAGTACTCTTTACTTAGATCATCTTAGCTTCCGAAGTTCAAATTAAATACAATTAAGTTCAATAAGCTCTTTAATGGCCAACTCTGTTCATTGGTGGCAGACCTATCACCCGCTTGGATGGTTAACTCTACTAAGAAGATACCAATATACTCAGTAATTTCTTTTGTAACATCAACTTTTACATAGATACTAGAAAGCTTTATCAAAGTGACCTGCAATAGACTGTTTTGAAAAACTCAAAATTAATGTCCCTAAATCAATATGTTTAAAAATGATAACTCTAGTTAATTAATATTGGAAATCACATTTGTCTTGTTTTTATGGAGAATTTTTGTTGAACAATTTTTGATTTTCACTATTAGATTCATGTTTTTAACATTCCTAATTTGGAACTGTAGTCATATTTAAACATTTCTGTTTTTCAAATATTCTTAGACCATCTTAGACTGTATCATCATTTGCCATCAACTGAGATTACAGACCTGTAAGCAATGAAAAAACCAATTCATCTGTTCCAGTTTGAATCTCACTAGAAAGATGCACATAAAATTTACACAATTAGAAGATTATATTATATAGCAGAGCAAACATTATTATATTTTACACACTAAGCCTACACCTTCACTATCTCAAATTCAAAGTGGAATTAATTGTTAGGCAACATTTAATTGCAGTTAAACAATTATTGTGAGCTATTTAACAAAAATTATCAATGACTTGAGAGATAACAGTCAAACAATAATACATTGGTACAATAAAAAAAAGCATGCATGAACACATTGGCTTGTATGTGGAGGAAGTGAAACTTCTTTGGACTACACTGTATTAAATTCTCTAATATAATTTTAATTCTTTATATATATATATATATATATATACATTTGTTATTGTCATTAATTTAATCTGCATGCAAACAGATTTTTCGCATGGAAGGGGTATAAACATAACTTCAATAAACATTAAATCCAATATATATATATATATATATATATATGATTAGAGATTGTGTAAGAATGTTGATATAATTTATATAATTAATGTACAATATAATTTTGTGCAGTATTGATATTCACTTACTTTGGTAAATTACTAGACCTAAAATATACTGTGTTTTTATTTTATTGCAGACAGGTTAGTTGGAAAATCTAAGATGGAAATTTGCTAATCTGGTGAGAGGCAGTTTTACGTCTTACATACTCTCTAATATGTACCTTGTGTAATACATAAAGCAGTTTTTGCGATGCTAAAAAAAGTTTCACTTTAATAATCCTTGTATGCTAGTACTGTCATTTTTAAATTTTATTTTTGTAGCCTTCCAGCTCAAAATTTTGGTCCTTCGAATCAATCAAGTCAATTAGATGGAGATACAGGACCCAAGATACATTAATGGAGCTATTACATACAATGATTCAAAAGCTGTCTTTTATTCTGGACAGGTGCTTTTGGGGAAAGTTAATTTTGAGCTGAATTCACCTTTGAATATTTTAGGTAAGTAACATATAAGTTATTCTACCAGGTTGCTTCTCTTTTTGAAGTAAAACTTCTTATGTTACTGTATGGAAAATTTTTGTTATATATTTGTTAGTATATTAGAGGTACAAAAGATATGCAATGGTCTAATTGCATCCACTGCCTGAGTGGGCCCCACCGCAAGATAGATATGTGTTATATTGCATCTATACTTAGAAAAAAGTAAAAAAAAAATTATATTAAAGGTGAATTTGAAATTATATGTAGTAGAATTCTTATTTAATTCATACACAATATACGTCAAAGAAGTTTCACTAGCTACATGTATACACAGCCACATGCAAATTTTTATTAATTGATGAGAGGTTCATGCATGACTGTGGTCTTTCTGCATAGTAAAAATCTAGTTGAAAAGATGGAAGGCTCTAGTCAGGTTTCAATTTACCTCATATGATTTCTGTACAGGGACTCAATATTTTTGCTTGGTGTCTTTTGTAATAGGGTGGTAACTAGCTATTGCTGAGGTCTTCCGCATGTCCAGATTCCGGAAAATGATATATACTGAATTAAAGCCCTGCCGAGAGTTAAAGCTTCTGTTAGCCGTTACAGCTACAGAGGTCCCTTCATGCTCTGTTCTGACAACATAACAAACTCACTCACGTATTTTTTTATTACCCTCGTTACGTTTTAATAGGAAAGGGGGTGGGGGGAGCTCTACTGAAATCCTAACAAGTATTTGCAATATTATGCCATGATTCTATTACCAAATGACGAAATCACTACAAATTTACAAAGGCATTGTGTTATCAGTCCCATATAATTAAACTGCTCAACGTGTTTTTATTATAACACTATAATATATATCGCTGCGTCCTGCGCAAAACATTTAATGTTTACTTTTAGATTGTAGTTAATGTGTATTTTAATCTTTATTGTGGTTTATAATTTTTGTTTTGTTTTCCCTAATTAATAAATATTTCCGACTGCCTAGATTACGACGAGACAAATAGTTGTAAATAATATATGCCTAATTTCATACATGTGACGATTTTGATATCATTTTCCTTTAAAAAAAAGACGAAATATAAAAATTACTTCTATAGTAACTAGGGTTAATCACACTGTTAAGAACCTACATAAGACTAACAGTCGGTTAAAATGGTAGTAGTACAATTACGATAAAAATAAGATCGGAACTACGATGGCCCGGTAAGCCCTATTGGATTCTTATTAAGAATCACAGTTTCAAATCATGTGCAGGCACCACGAAGCCCTATTTCCAAAACCTAGTATTATTGTTGTTTTAAATTTGTTATTGTGATTTTCTGTACTCTAAAAATCTCTCCTATCTGTGAGTACACCTGTGTCAGGAATTGGTGTCCATAATAGGCTACAATTAACCTTTACAATTACGATTAACAACTAAAATAAATTTCCAGCAATAGACATAATTTATCTCGGGGTAGCAAAAGTAGAATGGGAAGAGGAAGAAGTTGAAACATATGGTGGTGTTAAGAGGAAAAAACTTATAAAATATGTTGCCAGGGAGGAGTACTTCAACACCTCACAACGACTTGTACAAGGTAAAATATATATGCAAATAAAGAGGCTCAGCTCATATATATATTTACTGATATGCTGAAATATGTCAAGTCACCTGTTAGTTTCATCAAAAACGCTGCCTAATCCCTCAGTGATATAGCAGAACAATGTATGGGTAGATACTACACCTTTATCTTCTCAAGATAACTAACTATATCCATTTCTCCATATAATTAAGAATGTGTCATTAATTTTCTCATGTATTTAATTTCTCATAAAGTAAATTTGAATTTATTGCTTATCAATTTAAGTACATTACTTTTATGCATATTACACCATATGATTTAAATTAATGTCTTAGCAGTTATTGCAATATGGTGTAGAGCCCTCCTAAAAAATTTTTAAGCTCAGTACATTTTGTTCAATAAATAAACCAAAAGTTCAGACTATCTAATATAATTGTAATTGAGTTGATGTGAAACCTCTATAGTGGCGCGTGAGACCAACGCATGCTGTGGCGAAGCGTCGCTACGTCGCCTCTTTCTATTCGGTTCAACTAAGCCTTAAAACATCTCGATGTTTAACATCAATTAGGATAGGTTTCTTTAAGACCTATAGATATTGGTGCCATGTCAGATATTAGTCAATAAAACTTTTCTTACTTTTATTCCAGCTGCATCAGTGTTTCCTCCTGGCACTCATGCTTTTCCCTTCTCATATCATATACCATTTGCTGCTCCATCATCCTTTGTTGGTGAGAAGGGCTGTGTGTCTTATGGGATCACTGTATACATAACCCACCAGGATGGAATGACCAGGAAAGAGGAAATAAAGTCAGACTTTGATATCATTGCACCGTTGGATTTAAATACTGGCAGTTCTGACATTGTGGTAAGTGGTACCAATCAATTTGATGTACGATGATGATGAAATTTATCATTTCAATGCCACTTTGACATAAAAATGTTTCCTGGGTAACTAGCTCCACCCTACACCCAATCTAGAAGAAATAGAAAATACATTTTTTTATTTGGCCTATACAGGGAATGGAATCTGGGATCTATGCTAGAAAACAATTGATCCAGGAAGGCCGTCAAAACCCTCCAGAACTGCTGCTAGAATTGACAGCCGATTCATAAACACCTGTTAAGCCTATTTGAATTAGAAAATTTTGTATGAAACTCCAGAGTCCCCTGGTGATGGAATTCGAGACGATGACGTGCCAGTGCTTCTGCGTGTCCCGGCCACTGTCGCTGGTGGTGAGGTTGCCATCCCACGGCTTCTGTCCCGGGGAGATTGTGCCTCTCATCATCAACGCCAACAACAACACCTCGGTGGAAATCACGAAGATCATCTTTCAGATTACTACTGTAAGTAGGTTTTTATGCTTCCTTAATATACTTTGCATGTATAAAAACTTGATGTCCAATCGTCAAAAAAGATATTCAGTTCCTTTCTAATGTTATATACCATTTGCTGCTCTGTCATTGGATAAATAACGGATTTCCTCAAATTACAACAGGATCGGGAAGTACTTGAGGGACACTGTCAACTTCTGCCAAGGTTTTGTAAGCAAGGTATACTTTACTAAAACAGACGACAATAATTACTTATTATTATGTGTTTACGCGCCGTAGAACGAAACGCNACTCAGTAACTGAGTACATTTGTTTACGTTCCTCTCCCTCTTTTAGAGGGAAAGGTACCACAGCCAGCAGCCGCTGTCGGAGTACGAACCTCCCGAGGAGGTTCTAATGGAGGTGAAGAAGGGCCCCATCCTCAGCAATACGGTGAAGGAGTACATGTTTGAGATTCAAGTGCCAGAGTTTATAGCGCCTAATCTCGAAAACTGCGGCATAATTGACGTCGGCTTCTTTTTTAAGGTGAGTGATGGTGTTATTATAAACTGGTTAATAAAATTATTCGTGGCCACATGTCTGTTTATTTCTAGCGCTCTTTCAATCGCTCCATTATATCAGAATCTAAATAAGGTACATGATTTCACACTCCTTTATGGAAGACTATTACGTAAAAATATGACGTACATATGATGTCCAGTTGACCTCTGAATTAAGGTTATAAATAAAGTCACCTTTATGTGTTCCCTAAGATGTAATGGTGCAAGTTGAAGGCTTCGGCTGCAGATAGTCACATCTCTAACAGTAAAATAAAAAAATATATATTCCGGTACAATGCTGTGTTGAAGTCATTAAAGGTAAATCAACTTTTACCAGGTACATTATTTACCGCCAGGTGAGATCACCTTAACTGTCAGGAATCTAAAAATAAATCTGCCTTGTTTTATTATAATTTATTCTTTTCCCAGGTGAAAATTAAATTATCAGGTTGCAACGATGCCATGGAAGAAGAATCTGAGATATGCATAGGCCTAGTGCCTTTAGGCGAAAATCCCGACGTCAGACTAACTCACCCAATGGCGGATAAACTTCCAAATGGACCTGTACCGGATCCAAACAATCCCCCCGACATACCCCCCCAGTACCAGACCACCTTCACCCGAAACGAAAACATGGTACAAATCTGTCCCCCCGGCCCTATTCCTTATCCAACTGTGGCAAACGTCGCTGATAAACCCATATTCGGTTCCAAAAACAATATTTCTGGTGCCTTTGAGATTGGTTTTCGGTTACCCAATCCGGGGTATCCCACCACATCCCCCAGTCCAGTTCCACCTTACCCCGTTCCCCCTACAAATCTAAATGAACCTCCGCCTTTTTCGATACAACCTTCCGCGCCCCCTCCATATTAAGGATCAGCGCCAACAATAGTCTTGGCCTTATTTTTTGTATCTTAACATAAAGGACATTTTTTATTATCTATCTATGTAAAAAATTATCTTCCCTTTTTATTCTGAACACTCCTCGACCCCCATTTCTAAGGTGTGCCCTTAGGGCCCTTAAGGGCCTAACGATTGTTTAAGAGATTGATATATTTTGTCCCCGTAGATGTAAAAGAATTTACCCCAGATGAAGACATCGTACAAATACCCGTTGTTAGTAAGCGTCCATGTCGCGAAAGGAACACGTAAGTAGAATTTTTAGTCAATCTGGCGAATAGTTTTGGAAGTCTCTTAGTGATTATATTCCGTTAAATACCCTTTTTACGATTTTTTAAAATATCGTTTTTTTACCTAAATATCCTGGTACCTCGGAAATAATATAGAGAAAGTCGTGAAAGGAACACGTATGCCGAATTTAAGTCGATTTGGTGAATAGTTTTCGAGATTTAATAGATAGTGATTGTTTTGTACCCAAATACCCTGGTTCGGCGGTAATATTGAGAATTTCGTTCCTAGCGAGCGTCTATGTCGCGAAAGACATGCATGCCAAAATTAATCTGGTGAATTATGGGTGTCTCTTAGTGAGTGGCTTGACTTTTCCCCTAAATACCCTGACTCAGTGGGAATATTAGGAATTCCGTTCTTAGTGAGTGTCTACGTCACGAAATGAATACGAATGCCGAATTTTAACTCGATCGGGTGAACTTTTTCCTTTTATATATCACGATCGCGTGAGAATAACGCGAAAACCGTTCTATGTGAACGTTTATGTTGCAACAGGAGTAACTATCCCATATTGCAAGTTAATATGACATTTTGTGATGAGTGTGAGGTCTATGTAAAACTAAAAATACTTTATTGCATATAGAATTTAAAAATACAAAAACTTATAAGATCGACACTATTATCTTATGTGCAGGGGCGGGCTTAATCCTTTAAACAATCTCTCCGATGCAACCCTTTAATATATATAGATATACATAGATACGATTTTGTCAAAGTCTTATATAAGTCGAAAGAAAATTTTTAAAATTTACTCTTTTGAACTGAACCCCCCCCCCCCCCCCTCAAAATTACTTGGTTATTCAATTTTTCACTATATAGGGGTTGAGCTGTGTGAGTGTCTATTGATAGATACATAGGAATCATCCAAACGTACAAAATATAAATATGTTACTTTAAATGTAAATTAAAATGAGTCACAAAAACCTGTATTATAAGTCTACATTTGGTTCAAAGAACAATAGTCCTTAGAAATATTATTAGGTTTATAGTCCAAAGTATTTGATATGAGGGTTTAAAACGATAAGGTGCTACGTGTTTTACATAATTATATTTTGGGACTATATAAAGATTTTCTTAATATATTTAAAATATGTGCCATTTATAAAAGGCTAATATTAGATACTAATATATACTTAATGAAGCGAAAGCTTAGAATGATAAGCATTTATATATAACACATAATGTATTGAAAGTGCTAACACTGATTTCACCAACATTCTCTGCATCACATAATTAGGGGACTCGTTATCTATAGAAACAATCCCCTTAGAGGGCAACTAACTATACTTAGGAGACCCCTTAGCTATTTAAACATTCCTCCTAACTGGCAGGGAAACTCGTATCTATAGAAACAATCCCTTTAATTGGCCCAAAATGTACTTAGAGGACCCCTTATTTAAAGAATTAATCCCCGGGTTACTGAATGTACTTATAGCCCCCTTAGCGATTAAAATAATCCCGTTAAAAGACTCCTAAATGTACCTAGGAGACCCCTTCGATATAAGAACAGTCCCCTTAACGTACTTATGACCTCCCTTAGCTTTAGAAACAATCTCAATAACTGACTCCTAAATGTACTTAGAGGATTCCTTAGCTCAAGAAACAATCCCATTGACTTCTAAATGTACTTAGGATCCACTTAGCTATAGAAACAATCCCTTTAACTGACTCCCAAATGTACTTAGTTATGTGAACAATCCCCTTGACTGGGACCTAAAGGTACTTATCGAAACTCTTAGCTAAAGAAACAATCCCATTTATACTCGTGAATGTACCTAAGCGACCCCTTAGCTATGTGAACAATCCCCTTAACAGGACCTGCCTTTTGCTAAAAACAATCCCATTGAATCCTAACTGAACTTAGGTCAGACTTAGCTATAGAAACAATCCTATTAACTAACTCAATCCCCCTAACTAGCATCTAGATATACTTAGGGGACACATAAAGCTTAGGGGAGGTTGGTGAAATCGAGCATAAAGTATATTATGGTATACGGTTTCCTTAATATATACGAACAGAACACTGTATAACTCTTCCTGTTTCTCCCACGTTAAATCTTATCAAATTTATGTCGGTCTCTTTTTACTGTCGCTTTTTCTTTCTTCGACTTTCAAATCACGTTACTAAAGAAGTTTTCACTTTAGTACAAGATTTAAAGTTACTATAAAGGTACAATGTCTTTGGACGTTAAATAATATTAAAATAACACACAAAATATTTTCATACAAATTTTGATATAACAGGTGGAATTAAAGGACTAATTTAAACATTTACTTTATATCTACCTCACTTTTTAATTTAAACTAAATTGTTGATTTTTTTTTAAATAAATGTAATGACAACTACGCATTTATAATTCTCTCTTTTGTAATAATAACTCGAAGTTATCAATGACAATAAATATATATATGGAAATTATTTTGTTTCATTTACTATTTGAACCGGCAAACTTCGTACCGCCAGAGAATCAATAAATAAAAAGAGTGCATAATAATTTCAGAATGTTCAAACTTTAGTAAAAAATGTGGTCAAAACTTAACGCGAACTGGTTAAAACAACCGACCTTTACGCGCAGATTACCCGCCAGTCTTTAAAATATAGTTGCGACTAGAAATTGTTGGTTGTCAATAACAAATGAAAAAAAAACAAGTATTATTATAAATTGTGAATTAAAAATAAAAATTGTTTACTTGGTATTCTTTATTATTTCACATTTTTTTTGTCTTGTACTTAATAAATGGAAAAGATATATAAAAATTACAAAACAATAATTAATTTAGACGCTGCTTGTCGATAGCTTATTTACCAGACCTCGTAATTGTTTCTTAAAAAAAGTCATAGTGAACATATGACCTTAAAATGACATCATATGTCAAATGTGACAATAAGGTACGTAGACATGACGCAATGGTGACTTTGTTCAGAGATCATATTGTAACTTCAGTCTTACGTCAAGCAGTATGAAATATAGAATCATATCTTACGTAAAATCTGACAAATAATATTTCATTTTGACGTAAAGATGTTGTATGGGATCTAATACCATATAGTTTTTATGAAATGGCTTTAAAAATAAACAATTACAAAATATGATTTAAGCCACCGATCATATAACGTATAAAAATATTTATTGTGTATATTAGTAAGAAATTCTTTTCAATTAAGCAGCTGGTATATATCACAAATTGAAAAACTACATTAAAATACAATCTTATACCTAATAAAGAATCAAAATGAGGATATAAAGTAAAATTATCACAAAATGGAGTAACATATATTCTCATACGTTTGGACATGGTTATGCAGTTAACTTTTGTTATTAAACCTCCCTCTATGAGTGATGGGGTTGTGTCCAGGCAGTGGGGCGTTAATTAAACTGTTATGTACTTTTTTTATATAAAACTCTCATTCTTCGCCCACTCGTGGAAATTCGACCGTAACATCTATTAACCTAACCAGCCCGAATAATTTGCTGATACTTAATGCTGTAAAAGTTACCAAAGTTACAATTTCTTGTATGCTTAGGATGCTAAGATCTATAGAATCAAGTTGCATTTAGATCTATATCATCGATTTTGTAAATCATATAGCTATGAAAATGTGGTTTATAAATGGTGGATAATTAATAAAAAAGGTAATGCAGTAATACAACAATTTATCTTTGAAACACTATCTTACAGAGTACTATAATTTGAAGGCTTATTTGGGCCAATTACAAAGCGTGGGAGCAAATGAATTGCTTTGATTTTTGTTGCTGTGCATTGGAATAATATTTGACGTTTCAAGTGCTGTAAAAATTTAGTAATAATAGTATAAATAATTTTTGCATATGAAGTGCAGGGGCCCTCGATATATAGAAAATACTGTCTCATAATGTAATGCTAAGTATGAATAAAGTAAACAAAACATTACTAATGACGGTACTAATAAGTGTGGTTTGAGATGTGGTGGGGGTAGGGGGGCGAGGTAGCTTCCGGTAAAATACTGCATAACCATGCCCATAATTATTATAAGGATATTTTTTTCAGAGTTATATAAACAAAATCTCTAAGCAATAATAAAGTTAACATAAACCTAGCATTAAATATAAATTCTTATTTTTGTCATAATTACTATAAAATACCTAATAAATTGGATGGAAATGGCACTGCATATTAACGAATTTAAATTAGCATTTTTAATAGAGAAACTCTCTTATGTTGGCCTTGACTGCTCTGTCAAAAGCCTTTCGCTTTACCCCCATTCTGCCGCAGGTTCTAACAGTATGCTAGCGATAGATGGCTTAAAACAATTTAAGGCGATGAAAGTTTCACTTTAAAAATATATATAGCGTAAATATATATATATATATATGTATGTCGGAGTGCAATAGTCTGTGGAACGCTGGCGCCATATGTCTTACGGCGTGGGGCAGAGTCAATAAGTGACAGACCGACGCGTCTCTCGGTAGTTCTCGGATGACGGTCCGCCAGAGCGGACGACTATTGAAACTGTCGCGTTCCTAGCTATTATTATTAATAAGTTTATGTAAATTGATATCGGGAACATTAAGTGATTGAACATTGTAATCAGAGTTAATTAATAAAGTGTTTGATTACACCAACATTACCCACAGTATGAAAATTATGGATGCTTTATGCTTCCTTCTCTCTTATTCTCCGACATATATATAAAGGTTATTGGTTACACCAATTCATAGGGCACTTTTTTTTCTTTAAAATATGTCAAAATCTTACACTATATTAAAATCAGCATTTATATAATAACATTCATAAACATTTATAAAAGTTAATAGAGAAAATATAGACATTTGTTATTATATAATATTCATAAGCTTACATACATAATTTTTTATATAGGATTTAAAAAAGTTTCTTAAAAATACACGAAAAGTCAATCTAAATAAGAAGAGATCCTATAAAATTATTTTTAAAACAATAAAGATAAAAATTACAAGTTTAACATGAAAGTTTTATACATATGTAATGTATTAAAAAAATTTGCTTGTTACCGAAACGTGAAATTGGTTTAAATATAACAGATTTTTTACATTTATATGTGTTATAACAGCAGACACTTTTTAAGTGGGTTAGTCTAACAGGGAACAACAAATTTTAAACTGTTTTAAAAGTTCATTTGGTTATATCTAAATAAATAAATTCTAAACAATCTAAAGTATTTGAACCTGTTTATTCCTGTGTAAAATTGTTCGTGGTTTTCTTTTATATCAAGGTGTTTCCAGCACCAATTTTAAAAAATCAATTCTTCAACAGTTGAACTTCATAAGTACTATATCTCAGCCTCGATCATAAATGCTGCCATTTTAGTAATTCTCTGTGAGAAAAATGGTAATTTACTTATTAAACCAAAAGAACAATCACAATATAAACACATATACAAAAACTAGATGAGTCTGTGTACTTTTATTATAAGATAAGCATACAGATAGACAAGTAAAGTAAGTAAGTAAGTAGCAGCCCTTTAACCTCCCACTGTTGGGCACAGGCCTCCTCACTCCGAGGAGCGAGGGTTTTTAGAGCATAGGCATAGTACACAAGTGCACACTCTATTCCTTCACTCTCATAGTCCGATTTGACGGGAATCCGACACGACCGGAGAGAGATCAGGCGCAGGACCGACGGCTTAACGTGCTCTCCGAGGCACGGGGGTGGATCACACCGCCAATTTCCCAACTTCGGGCAAATATTGAGAAAATGTTGATAGAAAACTCAATATCGATTTTTGAATTGGCCCGACCCGGGACTCGAACCTAGGAACTCATATCTGTAGTCGAACATGCTAACCACTAGACCATTGCGGCAGTTATAGATAGACAAGTAACCTGACAGAAAATAGTGTGAAAGATAGATGCGTCACGAGCCGAACGCTTAGGCCGATCGCGCTTCTCTATCATTTGTCCCCCGCTCTCGCTTTCACGCTTGGCTCAGCTCGGCATTCAACGATTTATAAAACGTTTATACGTCAAAAGTACAAAACAAAAAGAGAATTCATACAAACTTTTACAAGTGTTATTTTATTTTCGACACTCATTGTAATATAGGAGTAACTTTGACTGTAACTCAGTCGTTTCTTTAGACGAGAGACGATTTTACTCGAACAAGCGTCACACAGCCGTGTTTGACGGCCCAGCCTGATTTAATGTCCACTACAACACGTAAACAACGCGCTTTATTAAGTTTTCAAATAAAAAAATGTATAACTTACTCTGGGTATCATCAGGTGAGTCCAAGGTCGGTGCTGAAGCAGTTTGGTACGGATTGGGCTGGAGATTAAACAAAAGAAATCTGTTAAAATAATACAATATAATATCTGAGATTACACATCGGTTCCTAAATCACCTCAAATCATATTAAATAGCAATTTAGTTTCAAAGTTTTTTAATTTATATATAAATAAAGGATATTTCAGGTTTCCTATGATTTAAAAGAATGGTAATAGCCTATTAATGTCCCACAGGCCTACTTACTCAAAGGAGACAGAGCATAAACACACCACACTGCTCCACAGCAAGTTGACAAGCTAATCTACCGTGTTTAAGTGTACTTTATATACAAGATGAAAAAAGTATAATAACAGTATAACATATATATATATATATATTTAGAATCAGCTTTAGGAACCATTGGTAAATTCATTATCAACGGACAGCCTAAAGATGATTTAAAAGAACTAATTAGAACCTATACACACCGGCATATTTACCGGAACATAAAATAAAATAAAAATGAAGGTTGGATATCAGTATCACAACCTTATATGATACCGATATCAAATATTTTTTTTATGTTCCGCTAAATATGCTGGTGTGTATATATTATGATTTTAGTTACTCACTGAAACTGGATTCCGCCCGGGTGATGGCTGTGGTAAATTCATTCCTCCACTGCCAGGAAGGGTAAATCCAAGGTTACCAGTCCTCAAGGAACTTCCTATATTTCCTGGACTTGGCATTGCGACGCTCGGTGAATTTTGATAAGGCATATTTTGTGGCGGATACGGCGAATTTGTTGTCGGATAAGGTGGATTTGTGGTTGGGTAAGGTGAGTTTCCACCCGGATATGGTGGTGGATTATCGGGGTAAGGAGACTTCTCTGCTGGATATGGTGAAACTGTATTTTCGTTTGCAACAGGGTAAGGTGCGTTACCACCCGCATACGGACTGGAAGAAGGGTAAGGTGAATTTCCTGTTGGGTACGGAGTTGTGGCAGGATACGGCGAATTTGTATTTGGATAGGGGGATGTAGTGGTAGGATAAGGGGGAGTAGCTGCAGGATAAGGCGAGCTTATTGGATAAGGTGAGTTAGTAGGGTTTGCTGGGTAAGGTTGGGGTGGTAGATAGGGCTTTGCAATGAGGTCTTCAGTTGGGTAAGGTGGGTTTCCAAGGGGTTGTGGGGGGTTGCCGTCGGGGTAAGCATTGACCATAGGTGGAAATGCGGACATAACGGGTTGTTGGCTGACAACGGGGATTTGAGGCATTTGGTCCTGTAAGGGATTCGGTATATTGTCTTGGAAACCCACCAACGGGATTGTACCAATAATTAATTTGCGAAAGTCCTCGCTATCTGAACGGCAACCGTCGGGGTCAACGATGACCTGAAATTTTTATGTTTATTGAGTTAGATTTACCAATATAATACCTATTTTGAAATTTTTATTCATGAAGCAACTTGCATCTTTAATGTATGTGAGAATTGAATATAATTGGCTGTGCCACCTGCATAATTTCCGATTGCTTAAAATAATCAATTTTTAAATTCTATTACCGATTTTAAGATCAGATTTTACCTTTATATATAAAATTCAACGTATTTTATTGTCATATATGTAATGTATTTATAATTGTTTTTCTTAATTGAGCCTCGTCCCTAAAGGTTGTCTGCATATGCGATAAGACTGCCTAATTGCACACTGAAAGCTCTGAAGTAATGTTCCATAAAGTATTTTTCCACCTATCTATAATGCCTTGATAAGTGATTTTTAATGATTTTTTTATGTAATTTATAACATTATCAATAGTTATATTAATATTAAATGTGAAAACTAAATTAAAAATTTATCTAATTAAAAAAATATCACGTGACTATAAACGATCAATGATCGCCATGTTTGTGACGTCATAACGTCATATATTAGTTAATATGTTTACAACAAATTCGACAGTTATATACTATTGAGAGGTGAAATTGACATAATGACGTCACACACATTCGATTTGTTCGTGTAATATCGGCTTGTTTTCGGTACTCAGTTAATTTTTAGTTATAAAAAAAATGAAGTTTTGTTACAAAATCTATTAACTTATCCCAAACATATTTTCTTTCAGAGAGCCAATTGCCGCACTGGTTTAGAGCTAAGTTTATTCAGGGACAGACAAAGAATTCTTGGGTTTGAGTTAGTTAAAAAATTTTGTGTTAGCTCATGTGGGGTTGCTGTACTGAATATAGCACGTTAAACCGTCTCCTGCACCTGATTTCATCCACGAGAATCCGAATCCGTTATAACTACTAAGAAATAAAGTGTACATGATTACACATAAATATCTCAAATGGCTAATTTCTTAAGAAAATTATTACTGTACCTTGAATTTATAGTCCAAATGTATGTACTGGCATCCAGTAAGATTGTAGACATCCAGCGCTGGTACCTGCATCTCCACAGTCCAGTTACGGTTGGTGTTGGCAGGCACTGGACCCTTTCTGATCTCAGCCACAATCTCCTTGTCTGTCCTTTGTCCAGGATCACTTGTAGCGATGAACATCACTTTCTGGTGAAAAAAAATATTACCAAAGACATCCAATATATTAAAAAACCCTTGTTTTCATTCAAAGTTCAGAAATCATTTTTTTAGGTATTACATTAGATAATAAATGTGGGGGGGCCCCATATAAGTAGTCTATCGAACAGGCTCAGCTCTGCGGCTTACGCTGTTACAAGAATTCATTGTCTGACAGATGTTGATACTGCCAGACTGGTATATTTCAGCTATTTTCAAAGCATTATGTCATACGGTATGCAATATTTGTGCTGCAGAAAAGGGCCGTTCGTGCGATTTAAAGTATGGGTCTAAGAGAGTCGCTAAGAAACAAATTCAAGGCAGTTAACATAATGACAGTTCACTGCGTATACATATTAGAAAACTTGTTGTGCCTACATAAAAACATTGACTCTTAATAAAAAGAGTGAATGTACATCATATAACTTAATAATCAAAACAAACTTGTTGTAAATTCTAGTAGGCTGCATAAGATTAACAACTCATTTAAGTGTTACTGTATACGTTTCTATAATAAACTCCTACAAGACGTTTTACAAATTCGAAGTCTTTATTAAAAGAAACTTGATAGAAAAATCATAAAATTAAAGTTGCAAGATTACTTAGACGATAGAAACGCATGGGAGTAAACGAACTGCTGTAATTTGAATTGACATATATTAAATTAATATGATATTGCAATGATTATAGTAACAAAAAACTAAATACCCGATTGAGTTTGTTGTGGGCTCTTCTCGGATCAGGGCGCGAAGGAACCCTCGTAACTTTAGATTTTAAGTCGTTCTGGAGTACCATTATAGGACATATATTAGAATCAGAGAATGGGAAAAAATATTATTTGACGATTCAAAAGTGCTATAATATGCCTACTTGAATAAAGATATTTTGATTTCATTTGTCGGATTGATCACATGTATTTGAAACAAGATACGGCAATTGTTTTGGATTCGCCTTTATAATATTTTTTGAAAGGTTAAAAATTTTCTAATATAAAAGGGATATTATGTTGTTGAAGATTATTTACGGGATAAAAATGTATGGACTTAATTCTTGGATTGGACTAGTGGGAGGCTTAGGCCATGGCTAGTTACCACTCTCCCTGCATACACAAGAATTTGCATTTCTTTATGTACCTGTGTAGAAACCATTAAAGGTAAATTACCTCTAACCAAGTTTACTAGCTTCCATCTTCGACTTTATCATCAGCTGAGTGATAAGCTGCCAGCAATAAAAAAAAACTCTTACGGCAGCACAAATCTCTGTATGAGATTGGCTCAATAAACGATGGAATTACCTTAGAAATGCAAAATTTTATGTTAGAGATCTCCACGCTGCCCTTGTTGGAGCAGCTCACCTCGATGGGGATGTTCTGACCTGGACAGTAGCCACTCACTGGCACCTTCACCACCACCTCCGAGCTCCCCATGCTCATGCAGCAACAGCAGTACGAGTCCTGGAACTCCATTGCCATGGGCTCCTACAACAGAAACGATTAGTGAAAGGGGAATGACACAATATAGTGTAGTAAGCCAGAACTCGAGAACAGTGTGAGTTAAACATTAACACAAACTAAGCATAGTAGTTGGACTAGACTTAGGTAATACTCTGACGGCCTCGCTGGCGCAGTGGTGCGAGTATTTGCTTTGCTCGCGGAGGTCCCGGGTTCGATCCCCGGTAGGACGAATTTAGGAAATTGTATTTTCTAATTTGTCTGAGTCTGGACTGGTGAGAGGCTTTGGCCGTGGCTACCGTGGCTAGTTACCACCCTACCAGCAAAAACGATGCTGTGTAGAAACCGTAATGGGTATATCACCTCTTAACAAATTAGCGCGCTTCCATCTTAGACTGTATCACCACTTACCATCAGGAGAGATCACAGTCAAGCGCTAATCTGTCAGCAATAAAAACAGTAAGTACATTTTAAGGTATTGGAATTGCAAAATTCTGGTAATATACAGTTAGAAGATGTTGCAAATGTATTTATTTTTTAAGACAAACTTCTATTACTCTTCAAAAATTAAAAATATCAATTATTCGGCGTTCGGAACATTACGATTACTTATATACAAGAAACCGTCACGTCATCTACAAATGTTAATTGATGAATTTAATCGTTACTTCCATTCTGAACATTCTGAAGAAGAAGCAAAAGTTGATCAAAAACTGATTCGCAATCCTTTTAACATGGATGATGATAACGTTATAGAAAAAATTCCAGGAAGAATTCATTAGACTTCAAACTGATAGAAATTGTAAGGAATCATTTGAATCTTTTTCACTTGAGCAGTTTTGGTGTAAAAAAAGCAATTTCTTTCAACAAAATTCAACAATTTCAACAAAACACGAGAAATCTTGCGCTATCTAATAATTTTTCCAACCACATATTTATTTGAACAAGAATTTTGTGTGCTTTGTTGGTAAATAAAAACAACCAGGAATCGTTTGAAAATAAGTGATAATTTGCGTATAGCTTTGAGTAATAATATCAGCCCGAGGATTAACATACTTGTGCAGAGCATCACATTGATATAAAATTTATTTTATTTTTACTAAATATTTATGGTTGATTTTGATTAAAATTAATAAAACAATGAAAATATTAAAACTTTTATAATCAATAAAAGTTGTTAATGCAAATTACATTTGAGTTAAAATTTATATCCAAATTGATTTAATTAATTTCCTTTTTTTTTATTGCTGACAGATTAGCGCTTGACTGTGATCTCACCTGATGGTAAGTGATGATACAGTCTAAGATGGAAGCGCGCTAAACTGTTAAGAGGCGATATACCCCTTACGGTTTCTACACAGCATCGTACCGGAACACAAATCTCTTTGTTTGGCGGTACGTTTTTGCTGGTAGGGTGGTAACTAGCCACGGCCGAAGCCTCCCACCAGTCCAGACTCAGACAAATTAGAAAATACAATTTCCTAAATTCGTCCTACCGGGGATCGAACCCGGGACCTCCGCTAGCGAAGCGAATACTCGCACCACTGCTCCAGCGATGCCGTCGAGGCCAGTCTTTAAAATATAGTTGCGATCAGAAATTGTTGGTTGTCAATGTCAAATGTCAAAACAAATGAAAAACAAAACAAAATTTTATTTCTGAAAGACGGGACGTTTGACATTTAGGAATAGTTTCTTCCAATCATTTATTTTTCATCTTCTAAACCCTGGGCTTTCATAAATAGTTCAAAACCAAATACAGTCAAATCAGTCCAGTCGATTTGGAGTGTTAGCGAGATTAACAAACAGCAATTTATTTTTATAAATAAGATATGACTTACTCTACAATAAGGGTCCAAGTTAAGATCCAAAGGTGCCATTACTCTGACGGCAACTTTCTTTTCTTGGTCCATTTTGAAAGCTCTGTCGACAACAGCTTTGACCTCATATCTGACGTGACCGTACTGACCCTCAAAAGAGGAGGGGCAGTTTACTGGAAGACGGAAGTGGAATGGATATTCATAATTGCCTGGCTGGAATTTGTGTTCTCCTGAAAAGTAGATAATTTTATTAATTACTAAAGAGACGAGGTCGCTTTCCTATAGACTGTAGCTCTATTATATATAAACATAATACAACTGTGTGTGTAAATTACACTGAATTCCCTAAAACTCAGGACCGATTTTGATGAAACTTTTTGTTTGTGTTCAGTCATGTATTACAGTGCGGTTCAATTTGACATTGCGATCTGATAAATAATAGATTTCCTCAAAAGTCACCTATGTAGATCCAGATCTCGTGGGAATATGGTGATATCCCTAGCCCGTCTATTTTGTGAAATTTTAAGACAGTCGCAAATTATTTGTAATTGTGCCCTGACACCAGGGCTAGATTAAGAGGCCTGGACGTGAATGGATGCTTCCTTTGGCCACGAGTTATTTGCGAAATTAAATTACCATTTTTAAATAGAAATTTTAGTTTAGCAATTTATTGTGAAACCCAGTAAAAGTTTTTTTGTTAACATTCAACAAACAATAACGTAAAACATAAACGCCGAGAGCGTAAAATTAGCAAAATATAACTTTCTCATTGCATTGCACATCCGGACCGGCAATTTTTATTATATTGAAGATACACACGGCAAGATAAAGATCTCTTATAGATAATTCATAGCAAATACATACATGAACTTAAATATTACATTCTCTCCCTGAAGATTTGCGAAAGTTTATCATTTGCTTAATTTGTTAAAATGCAATGGTAAGACATCTTCTATTAAGTTCAGTGTATAATAACGACTGTAGAGGGAAAAGTTAATAGTGCATATTCGTTTTTTTCGAAGTCTTTATTGTGGAGGCCACAGCCGCCCGGATGCTCTAAATCCGGTCCTGCCCAATCTATAACGGACTTATTTATAAACAGTTTTTGAGTTTTCTATCGTATGCAGACAGCAGGTTCGATATCCCACCGAGCACCATGCTCCCGGATTAAGATTAGTGAGTAAATTCATTTGCCAGGGTCATAAAAAGGTTAATGGGAAGTCAAGGCCACCGAATCGCTTGAATAGAGATAATTACGCCCATAAATACAGACGCGCCGCAGTACGCGCGAATTTTTTTGCTCAATAACATACCAAGCGGTGACCTTCTACAAATAAATGCCAACAGACGGGCAGAGTTTTTAATATCCTACATACGAAAATGATTAACTGCAATAAGCTAGACTGCATTTATTTATTTTTCAATGATTGTATTATGTAATTTCTTTTACTTGTTTTATTATTATAAATCCGTATATATTGTATGTCAAACATATATGTTTGAGTGAACATGTGTCAAAGAGGAAGTAAAATTTGCAAAGTAAACTTACTACAGATAGATAAATAAAATATTCTTTAGTATACACCACATATAGATTTATTTAGTATTTTTATTATTATTAGATTATATTTGATTGTATTCTAATTTAAAATTTATTTATTATTATTTTTAATTTTAATTTAAGTTTTGATTTTTTCTGTAGGTTTTATGTATTTGTTTTGTTTTTTATATTACTAAACTAATACTATAAATAAATAAATAAACATACATGAAACAAGTAATACAGAAAAAAACTTTAGCGAACAATATATAGGCGATACTTATTGCTTATTAGCGATATTGTATTTCTACTAGGCAACTTTAGGGTTATGAGTTTACAGTAAGAAGGATAGGTGGTATCTAAACTAATAATAAAAAGAGGAAACATTTGTGTTTTTGTATGTAAGTACGTTTGTAAAACTTCTCAGCATTACAAAGCTGTATTTTCACTGAGCGACAAAGGCTATATTACATTCTCAAATAGGGATCCCTAAGATAAAGCCATTAATGTAACCAGCATACATGTGAAACGAAAAATCTGTTATCGCCTGCGCTGCGTAAACTATTGGAGATAGAATATAAAAATGTGGTACAGTATTATAGAATATATTAATATCTACAAAAAAGTCCGGGACACCATACGTCCAATTATAACTACTTTTTGCATTTGAAAATTTAATAAAAATGACGCCTATAATTAAACCATATACTTCATTTCATTAATCCTTACCCTATGAAATGATTCTGTATTAAAGACCGTTTCAATACTTATAAAACACTTTTTAAATGATTAAAATCGGACATTCCATTCAAAAGGTATAATGAATTTTAAAATGTCAATCTAAAGCAAACTGGCGGGTTCGCTCATATTCCGAGGATACCAGTGATACCCACTGGTGTATCTATACTGTTTTTATTTTTATCAGGATAAAAAATACTAGAACCTTGACATCAAGAATCTTTCAATACCTGTAGAGAATTTTTTAACCTTTTAGCAATTTACGGTCGGACATTCTACGTATTTAAGTAGAATGTCCCATGTTAGGAATTAAAAAATGCATTAGTTAGATATATGTATATTCGTTGTAAAGTAAAATCTATAAATTGATTAGATTATGAATATGTGTATCTAATACCCTAAAAAGAAGTAATTAAAATTAGTGACAAAATTTTTAACGAAATAAATATATAGTCCGACTTAGTAGACTTTCCACTGCCGCGAGATCGCGGGGCATTGCTAGTATTTAAATAAACATATCGATGCTGGAAAGATAACACGTAGTAAATACAAAACCCGCTAAATAATTTTTAATAAAACTTTAGTAAAAATATGAATATAGTGCCCAAAAACGATATTTCTAGTTGTGAAGTCCTTCCTTCATGTATTTATTAATTTTTTAAGAGACACAAACAGTTACAATTAATTTTATTTCTAAACCTATTGCTACAGTTTACAAAAAAATCCACAAGTATCAGTATTACAATATTATATAGATTAAATTATGCAAAAAAAACTAAGGTTCTTTGAAAAATAGTATGTATAAGGTCCGTAATAGTCAAATCGTGTGAATTATTCTATCTAATCTAATCTAGTGCTAACTGCGAATAATTTGTACATTAATAGTACTCTACAAATATCTCTTCAAAATTACAGACACGCACTTATCCATTGTATTTAATATGTGATAAAATTGTTATATTAATATTAAAATAAATCAAAATGCAGCTTAGGTACACAACATGTTTCCCATGTTTATATAATGTAGTTTTATCTAAGGAAAGTAACGTGAAAGTATAATATTTTGATAATTTTGATCATAGTTAGCTGAATGGCAAAATATATGGCATGGAAAAGTTTATTTTTTTCCGAAATATCATAAAACAAGCCTAGTAATTAGATAAAATATTCATTTAATAACCATTAACTTCTAGTCTTGCTCCCAAACTAGCAATCTTATGTTATCCAAGATGAGTGTGTAAACAATTAAAGTCCTATTAACCAGCTACAAAATGACTGTTCTTCTACCTTTGCAGGATTGTAAGAAACTTCTTTGCTAGCATAGTTTACTGATGAATTTTTGAACACTACAAGCAATGTCCTGTCGTGTCACCCACAACAACACTTCTCATGGCAGTGGAAAGTCTACTAATTCGCACAATAGATTTATTTTTGTTAAAATAAAAGTTGTATTACACTAGTTTTTATTTCAGATGGTTAAATACACACACTCATAATATAATTCATTGTAAAATAAAATCTGTATATTCACAGATTTTATTTTACAATAAATATATATCTAAGTAATACAATATTAAATTCATAATATCATTTAAATGAATGCCCAACATTAGTCAATTTAAGAATATTCTTCGGGAATTGACAGAGTTTTAATTGCTAAAAATGAAAAGAAAAATTTAAGTCTTTAATATTAGAGAAGAGATTCATTTCTAAAACTTTATTGTCTCAGAACTTCTCTATACATGACATTTGACACTCTGGAGTTTGACTCAGGATACATTTTTCTCTTCAATTTTTAAATTCATTATATCTTTTGAATTAAATGTCCTATTTCAATAATTTAAAATTTTACAGGTATCGAAATGGTCTTTAATAAAATGTCATTTAATATGATAAGGATTAATACAGACATGAATAATATGGTTTGATTATTGTTGGCACTTTTATTAACTGTAACAATGTAAAAAAGTAGTTATAGTGGCATAACTACAGTAGTGTATATGGTAATGTGGACTTTTTTGTAGATATTAATATGTTCTATAATACTGTTGAACATTTTTTTTCATATCATCTATAGTTCCACACTCTATTTCAGATTTTTTGTTTCCCACCTTGAGTTACATAAATGCATTTTTCTTACGAATCCCTATTTTACATAGTCACATACACAGAGAAATGATTCCTCTTTATAATATTAGTTTAGATAAGGACCCTTTTTTTATTAACATTTTGATGTGATAAAGTCTAATAAATGATAGTTGTAAGCTTCACATACTCCATAGCATGACATCCATTGACACAACAGAGAACCAAACCCAGCACCTCTACACAGGCAAAGGGAGTATTAGCATCTGTGCATGAGTATGGTTCTCAAAATACCTATATTTTTATTGTGTAATAAAACATATTAATATTGGAAATGATCTGAAGGTTTACCTGACTCCCCACCAACAAGGTAAATCTTTAAATTGATGTATTCCTCATGTGAATCATGGTTCCTTGTATATGATTGTCGCCGGCCATTCACAGTTCGAGTATGATGTGTTGTCCAATGCACATGACAAAATCCCTTTACTTTTATGTATAGACCTACAAACAAGTAGAAATGATATTCACTTATCACATCATTGGATTGATATTGACAAGACCAATACTATTTTATTCCATGAATATTTAAAACACAGCATGATCAGTTTAAAACCAGTGGTGATTAAAGCTGTGCTAGCTCTGGTTAGATCAGATGAATTTTTGTTAAGAGTCACAGGTTCAAATCCTAGGCAGGCCCTAGTGTGTTCTTTTGTAAAACTTGTGCCTTATTGTTGTTTAAAAATGTATCACTGTGCTCTTACATGAAGGAAAACCTATTCAGGAATCCAACATATGCTGGAGTGAATTCTGGGATGTAGGATAGTGGGTTCCAAAAACCCTTCTACAAGTGAGGAAACCTGTGTTCAGCTGTGTCAATAAGCTGTAGCTTAACTTCTTTTTCAACGTAATTGCAGAAAAATCATTAGTAGACTTGAATAGGTAAATTGTCATAACTTTTAATACTTTGTCCATTTTCAAAAATCTTTATATTTAATATTTATGCAACAATATTTACCAAAGACCACATTTGAATTACAGCAACTTTCAATAGAAAATAAATGAAAAATTGAGAAACAACTCAAAAGGTATAATTTCTTTGTATCCAAATTTTATGAGTTGGGGATTCCCAATTTTACAGGAGGATAGTTTCTAAGTCGTTAAAAATAGAATCTAAATTGATTTGATATTCTCTTTTAATGCAATTGTTTCATTTTAGAAATATATATTTTATATTAAATACATATGTATAGACGTTATTATACTTACCACGAAAACTTTTTACTTTTTCCTGTTGAAAACTTAGTTTACCCTGGACGGTTTGACCCGAATAATAAGTTCCATTTGGACTGTCTAAAACAATTCGACCCTCATCAAAACCCATAGTTGTGCAAAAAATGTTTCCATACAAATTTTAATCCTTTATTTACTCTAAGCAATCAGATATCAATCTAAATTCTAAAAGTTTAAAATACTCCTCCCCACTTAAACTTTTGGGTCCTCAAGAGACACAGATTAGCTACATAAGTAGTTAGTAGTTAATAGTTATAGTAACTAGTAGATAAATAAACCTTGCAGAAATACTTTTAATTAGTGTACTCTGTGATAGGCCTCTCTCCTTTTGCAGTCTACTGTCAACATTCCTCCATTGTATAAATTAATTTTAATTTTTAGTGCAATAACAACAGCAATAATAAATGGTGACGGCTGAAATTTGTCTAGCTATTGTAAATCTATGCCTGAACGTATCTGTATAGGTAAACAGTACAACGTTTGTTAACAAATTATTCTACAGAAAAAAGGCAATCTAAAAGATAAAACATTTAAATAATGGTTGCATAAGTTTGTGTTCCATGTAAATATAAGAAATTAAAAAATAAAGTCTTGTGTTGCCTTTTGATAAATTTATTTTGTTCTTATGTTAGAAATATCACACCGATTTGTAGAAAGCCACCCCAGTTTGTAGCTGACAACACTGGTTGCTAGCTGGCCACACTGGGGCAGTGAGCGGTCGCAGAGACGCCGCGCACGCGAACAGTCACTGAAGACACGTTCGACATTTCATACGTCATTGTCATGCCTATTTTAAATATTGCCGCCATTTTGAGTTGTTATGGATAAATAAACGTATTAAGTACCTAGTCTTCTTTTAATTTATAAGACTTACATATAAAAATTAGATCCAATGAAAAATACGGTATATTTTAAATGGAACAATAAATACTACGTAACGCGTATCCGAATGTTAATTTCAGGCATATTGACTTTTATTTCAAACTTTGAAGTTTTGAATGTATACTTTTCTCTTATGTTATTTGACATTGGCAGGGTGCACACTGCACGGGCCTTAGTGCTGTGTTGGCACTCCTATATGACAAAATTTTAAATAAGAATAACATATGAGACTGCTGGGTTCCGACTTCCGAGGCAGTTCGCTCGCAGTAAACATGTAGAAGGCGGTGTTGCTGGACTCGGCTAGGATAGTCCGGCGGTTTCTCAGCTTGTAGCCCTGACCCCTGGCCATTTGGTCTCCTTGCTGGGGTTTATCCTCCGCCCGTAATATTTATTTATGTAATTGTTTATGTATTATTTGAAATTTATGTATAGAAGCAATTATTATAAAATACCTTATATATGTCGGAGAATAAACGAGAAGGAAGGATAAAGCTTAGGGGCGTAGGGTACTCCACCGACATCGCCATTAATGGCATCCATAATTTAATTTCCATACTGTGTATGTTGATGGGTAATGTTGGTGCAATCAAACACTTTATTAATTAACTCAGAATATAATGTTCAGTCACTTAATGTTCCCGATATCAATTTACACAAACTCATTAATAATAATAGCTAGGAACGCGACAGTTTCAATAGTCGACCGCTCTGGCGGACCGTCACTCGAGAATTAGCGAGTCCGCCGCCGGCTCACGGTACAGGACTCTGTCCTACGCCGATAGATAGACGGCGCCAGCGTTCCATAAACTACTGCACTCCGACATATTTATTAAAATTATATTTGTGCGGAAACGGTCGTGAGTGTAGAACTGGTATAATAATAATATTTTGTCTCTAATGATAGGATGGAGTGCACCTTTTCCTTTCCTGCCAAAATACTAACTAGGTTGGTGGCGCCCTCCCTAACAATCCATGATTAGCAGATATTTCTATGGTCGTATTCCTGTTGTTATAAAATATTTGTTGCTATAAAGTCAACATAAATTATGTAAATGTTAACAACACTTATCTATTAACCATAAAAAAGTAAATTAGTAGCCCATTAACGTCCCACTGCTGAGCACAGGCCTCCTCACTCATATGAGAGAGGATTTTTAAAGCACAAACCCACCACGCTGCTCCACTAATAATTTTACTCTATGGTATTTAGGAAATCATCTTGTGTGGTAGTGAAAATGGTGATCTTCGATACTGTGATATAGAAATAATAATAGGTTTTCGTTTGGTATTTTTTATTTTACAATGGGTACGTTTTCTTGTATTAAATAGATAAAATAACAATTTTATACCAATTACAACATAGTATAAAAAATTACACAGCCTATCCATGGTTAAATTTTTATTATTATTATAATAACAATATAATTTGTATGGTAATACATGGCTCTGAAACTAAACAATGATGAAATATGATGTGTAGGCCACGCATAATATATTGTATCAACATACTTTTCGGATATGTTAAATGAAACAGTTTTATATAACATAAACCAATTTGTAGTCTGTTTATCACAAATTGCAAAACTGCAGTAGAATTGAAACTTATATCTTATCTTATTATGTAGCAACATTCCTTACGATTGAAAGGGTGATTAATGAAACTGATGAGAAAATATGGGACGTGCAAGCGGGATTTAGAAGAGGAATGGGATGTACGGATCAGGTCTTTTCTTTACGGTGCATAACTGAAAAATGTTTGGCTAAACACCAAAAAGTTTATTGCGCGTTCGTAGATTTAGAAAAGGCCTATGATCGAGTGGTGAGGAATGAGCTGTGGTCAACGTTATCTACGTATGGGGTGAGCGGTTGTCTGATCCAAGCATTGAAGTCTCTCTATGAGGGTTCTAGTGCCTGTGTCAGAATAAACGGAGCGTACACGGAGTGGTTTCCTGTCGAAAGAGGTGTTCGACAGGGATGTGTTGCGTCACCATGGCTGTTCAACCTTTTCATGGATAAATGTTTGACAGATTTAAAAGAATGTATGTATGGGTTAAGAATGAATGAATTACTCATCAAATGTTTACTCTACGCTGATGATCAAGTAATACTTGCGTCATCCGCTAACGAGCTTCAGGAGATGCTAAATATTATGAATGAAGCTTTGAAAGGGAAAGGAATGAAAGTGAATGTAAACAAAACGAAAGTTATGCTTTTTGAACGAGATGAATCTATGATGAATGGCAATATTTTGATAGATGGGGAACAAGTGGAAGAGGTGAAAGAATTTGTATACTTGGGATCTAAATTTACAAAAGATGGAACATGTGAAAGTGATATCGAAAGGAGAGTGAATGCAGGGAATATGGTAAATGGTGCTCTGCATGCTTTTATGAATAGCCAGATGGTGTCTCAAAGGGCTAGACTGGCAGTGCATGCTGGAGTGTTGGTGCCAACACTTATGTATGGTAGTGAAAGTTGGGTATGGCAGAAGAATCACAAAAGTAAAATAAATGCGGTAGAGATGAGAGCGTTGAGAAGCATGAGTGGATTAAAACTGAGTGACAGTAAGAAATAGTGTGATAAGAGAACGTTGTGGTATAAAAGAAGACGTAGTGACTAAAATTGAGATAGGTATGCTTAGATGGTTTGGGCATGTAGAGAGAATGAATAAAAGGAGACTAACAAAAAGGATATGAGCCAAGAGTGAATGCGAAAGTTGGAAAGGCAAGACCAAGGCGAACGTTCCTGGACCAAATCCAGGACATTTTAAATAACGGCTAGATCAAGAGTACTCTAAACCGACGAACTTGTGTGAAAGATTTAATGAGAATGAAAGAAGCGAAGGAGATATGCAAGGATCGTGGAAAGAGGAAGGACGTTGTCTCTGCCTACCCCTATGGGAATGAGGCGTGATGCTATGTATGCATGTATGTTCCTTACCCTTGGACGTGATTATGCATAATAAGTTTTATTTATTTAAGATTCTCATTCTTTGTTTAGCAATTCGACCGTGATTTCTCTTTGTTTTCATGCTAAGAAAGTACATATTTTCATGTTGATATGAATAATGCTGACTCAGTGTAAAATGTTTTAGTTTGTTTATACAAAATTATCAATGAAGTGGTAATACACTGGTAGATAGTGCATACCGATGTCCATAATTATTATTATTATTACCTAGTCAATAATAACGCAATGTGGATATAAGAATAAATTTTAGTGTATAAGAATTCAAAAATCTTTATTCTGTCATGTAAAAATCTCTTAAGAAAAATAAAGTTAATAAATGCAAAAAAACGAACTAACACAAGCACATATAATACAAACGACTAGTGATATAAATGCATTATTTTGTCATAAAATAAGTTACAAATTTGATGGAAATGGCACTGTAGATTATCAGCACCTAAAAGGGGGTTTTTAAGGTGAACTTTATTAAAATGGGCATGGCTGCTCTGCTGAGCTTACCCTCACTCCCGCGGCCGTTTGTAATGCGACATGTGGATGAAAAACTTTTAAAATCCGTCGCCGCTAGAAAGCATACGTTTAGTCACCCGTAATATATTATTTTAACAAAATTCTATAAATAACGTACGTGATGTCAATCTGTTGAACAACAACATAGAACCACAATGTAGTAAAATGATAATTCTAGGACCACGGGTCGTGAATTTTTCTTGAAGGACCACAAATGTCATGAGTATATTGGTGCTTGGCATAACACAATCGCTTTTTATCGTTACTATCATTCGAATTTAAAGATTTTATGAAACAGTTATTAAGCCCTCCTTAAGTTACGGTTGTCAAACGTGGTCTCTTAGAAGGAAAGACGAAGATAAAATAGCAATCGAAATATGGAGGGAAATAATGACAGGAATAAAATTAATGGATAAAGTTAGAAATAGAACAATTAGAAAAATAACTAAATTACATGATATTAGGACAACAATCCGTTCATTAAAATGGCAACGGGCAGGACATGTCTCCAGAATCTGTCGTTGGGCAAAAAAATTAACAGAATGGGTGCCAAGAGATAGAAAAAGAAAACAAGGACGTCAAAATATAAGATGGAGAGACATCTTTAGTCAAAAGGTAGGCTCAGAATGGAAGACTATAAGTCGGGACCACGATACTTGGAGGAAACTAGGGCAGGCCTACGCCCAAGACGCAACTTCTACCTAAAGAAAAAATAAAATAATAAATATAGCACTGGAATTAAACAGTAGTATTGGTAATAATTTAATATAATAGAACATTCTTATTTTATTGTAATTTTAATTGAACTGTTTTTAAAGTATTCTAATAGCATGAATTATTTGTAACGTTATCATCTAAGGTAGTAGAATAAAGGCTTAATTTATTTTATTTTTATCATTCGAATAGCACTTATTTGTATTGTCCTAAGAGCCGCTGGTTGGAAACCTTGCCTCTAGATGATAAATATATTTTTGTTTTTATAAAAAGTTGCCCCATTCCGATGAACAATTTTGTAATTTGCATGTCACTACGTTTTTGTTCATAAGGGAATATACTACTTAAAGAGTTTATATAAGACATTTATGAAGTGAAACTTCTTTAGTGTAATGAGGGTAAAATTTTGACGGATGAAGCGCGGTATTAGTTTCACTAAGATGAGTAGCGTTTTTATGCTAATTCGTTTGATTCGATTTAATTTGCCACTCGTCATTTAATCATTTAATTATTATTTTTCATAAAATATAAAATGAGAATAGTAAAAAAAAATCTTTTCTAAATTTAAAATTTGAAAAACAATTCGTCATTTGAGATTTCAATAGATTATTTGTATTTATTTTGATGACAACTTAATTCAGTAAATTCGTAACATATCTTCCTTTTTCCCTCCCTCTAATTCTCGAAAATCTAAAGTTTTAGATTTGTATAAATATAAACAAGACTTAAACATTAGTTGGCCGAAGAAGTTTCACTTCCGACATGTATACTTTGTGCGCAGGCACTTTTAGTTCAATTTTGTTTATAATATGTCATTTTCTTATATAACTTATTTATAAAATCCACATGTATATAATAACATTTTTAAAAATGCATAAAAAATAACACAGATAATATTGTAAATATGATTATTTGCTTTCACATAATATTCATAAGATAACACACATAGAATATTTTTATTTTATTTTATTATATACAATTTAAAAAAGTTTTTTAGAACAACAAGATTGCATAAGAAAGATTTCTCACATTAAATTCCGAATAATAAATTATTTTACAAGGTTCATTATATACATATATATTTAAAATATAATAACAATTCACAATTAAAGGCAAGTATGATAGAACTTGCCTTTTTGTGAATCATTTTATAGTTGTTTAGTTGTTTCAGTGTTTCCAGCGACGTTTTTAACAGTTTACCTTCATAAGTTCCGTGTCTCAGCCCCGATTAAAAAAACTGGTTTTTCAATATTTTTCTGTCAAAAAAGACAATGTTTAATTAATTTATTTCCAAGTACTATCATTTATAAAGGTAAGTTAAGTTACAGCCTATTCTGGTTCCACTGCTGGGCATAGGCCTCCTCATTCATAGGAGAAAGGGTTTTTAGGTGTACCCATGCTACACTACTGTGGGTTGCCAGGCTACATATACCCCAGAATTGCTCTCGGTTATGTGTAGGATTCTTCACAATGTTTTCCTTCGCCGTAAATCTCAATGATGGATTGGAAAGAACAATCAAGCATGAAGTTTTTTTTTATAAACAGAAACTTAACAGTGGCAGCTGTGGATTCGAACCCGCGTCTCTTCTAAAGGAATCATGGGAATATTGGTGCAAGCTCTGTGTTATTAATTTTTGCAATTTTTAACCATATTTAATGAAAGATATGAATCTATGATGACTGGAAATATTTTGATAGATGGGGAACACGTAAAAGGGGGAAGAGGTAAAAGAATTTGTATACTTGGGATCTAAATTGACAAAAGATGGAACTTGTGAAAGTGATATTAAAAGAGAGTGAATGCAGGGAATATGGTAAATGGTGGTCTGCACGCCTTTATGAATAGCCAGATGTTCAAAGGGCCAGACTAGCAGTGCATGGTGGTGTGTTGGTGCCAACACTTATGTACGGTGGTGAAAGTTGGGTATGGCAGAAGAAGCATAAAAGTAAAATAAATGCGGTAGAGATGAGAGTGTTGAGAAATATGAGTGGATTAAAACTGAGTGACAGAATAACAAATAGTGTGATAAGAGAACGTTGTGGTTTAAAAGAAGATGTAGTGACTAAAATTGAGAAAGGTATGCTTAGCTGGTTTGGGCACGTAGAGAGAATGAATGAAAGAAGACCGACAAAAAGGATTTATGAGACGAGAGTGAATAGAAAAATTGAAAGGTGAAGACTAAGCCGAATGTTCCTGGACCAAATCCAGGACATTTTTAATAAAGGCCAGGTCAAGAGTACCCTAAACCGACGAATTTGTCTGAAAGGTTTTATTGCGTGGGCCGCATCGTAATGTGGCCTGTAAGTCATACGGGCCTCAGGTTATCCACCCCTGACATAACAAATTTTAAGTCATTGCATAATACTTATTTCTAAATAACAGTTAATACAATTTTAGTTTGTTCTGACTGGACCTATTTTGACGGGATTTTCAATGGTAGAAACTTAGGAATTTATTATAGAAAAAAAGCATTTGGAAATGCGCGGGTAAGAACAGCTAGTTGTCTCAATGAGATTATGCAACTTACTCTGATTATCAGGCGAGTCCAAAGTTGATGCAGAAGCAGTTTGGTATGAATTCGGCTAAAATGAAGAACATTGTTTAAAATAAGACAATATAATGTTTGACTGAGGTTAGGCCACGGCGACTAATCTCAAATCTTATTATTGATTTAGTTTCAAGAATTTTAAGATTTTTTAAGAGTAGTGTAGTTAGTTTGCTATTCGCTAAGTTATTTTAGTTCAACGTCAATTAATTAAATTTATATTTACAATTGAATAACCTATACAATTATTTATATCAACCATTTGAAGGCAGGGTCAGTGACCTTTCCTTATAGTAAGGCCACAAAGGTCATTTTTGTTAACGCAAACCTTCAAATTTTGTTTTCAGAACAAAGTATAACCTATTTTGAGACTCAAATTTTTAAAACAATTAATAACCGCCAACTTTTAATATACTTTGATTTGAAAAAAACTAGAATAAGGTGAGCATTTTGAGTTAACAGTTCTAACAAATAATAGCCCTGTGGGTCATAGCCTGTCTTAGCTACTGATTCTCGCAGGTTCGAACCTCGGTTCGGAGCATCCATTATTTCAATGTATTTTATAATTTGTTTTCGTATGTTACACTCATTTGATTTCACTGTCGAAGTAATTTTATCATATTCATCAAAAAAGAAATGTCATCGCGGTCATTACGGAAATAGCCTTGTGTGCGAACAGACGACTAGCCGTCAAGTGAATATCTCTGTTCACCGGCAATTGGATATAACTGAAACTTTGTCATAATTTATTTATTATTTGTTGTTATTATAGATTCAGATTAGTGATTGTTTTGTGTTTTTGTTGCGGATGTGCGGAAGGGGTAAGTGCTAGGCATATAGACTTATTACGGCTTTTGTTGTGTGGTAATGGGTTAATGACAGAAGACTTCTTTTGTTTATAGCCAATCGCTACGCCCTTCCTGGTACAGTCTCTAAAACACAACTCCCAGAAACATCTGGGCTAGCCTATCTCGGCGTGGCAGGGTGCCGCCTTTACACCTAAAGCAGAACCCTCCTGGCGCTCAATTGCATGATAATTAATAAAATTATTTTATTGGATTTTCTGGAGTTTCAATGACCAAATTAAAAAAAGAAAAACAACTTGAAGACATAACAACCTTTATGTATTTTTCTCAGTAAAATAAATTTTACATAGCGTTAGTAAATATGTAGGTAATGAACAGACTTAAGATGATTTTAATAAACTACATAGAAACAATATTTTGATATTGGTTACTTACTAAAACTGGTTTCTCTCCAGGAGGTAGTTGTAGTAAATTCATCTCTCTTTGAACTGTAAAAACAGGGTCTGTTGATGGGTAAGATGGATTTTCAGCAGGGTAAGATGAATTTCCATTTTCGTAGGGTGGTGGGTTATCAGGGTAAGAAGGCTTTTCGGCTGAATATGGTAAAACTCTGTTTTGATCAGTGTCAGGGTAAGTTGTGTTCGCATTCGAATAATAAACAGCAACAGGGTAAGATGAATTTCCAGTTGGGTATGGAGGATTAGCTGCAGAGTGAGGTGAGCTTATTGGATAAGGTGAGTTAGTGGGGTTTTCTGAGTAAGGTTGAGGTGGTGGATAAGGTTTTACTGTGTGATCATCAGTAGGGTAAGGAAGCTCTCCAAGCGATTGTGGGAGATTGCCGTCGGCGTAAGCATTCACCATAGGTGGATATGCCGACATAACCGGTTGTTGGATGATAACTGGGATGTGAGGCATTTGGATATGTAAGGGGTTTGGTATATTGTCTTGGAAGCCCAGCAAGGGGATTGTACCAATGATTATTTTACGAGAGTCCTCGCTATCTGTACGGCAACCGGCCGGGTCCAGGATGACCTGTAATTGTATATTTACTGAGATAACTATTAATAGGCAAAAACTTAAGTTTTTTTTATAAAAGCATTACACACACTACCACACATTTAGAAAGTTAGAGAGAAATAAAATGTTTATCGTTTACACACAGTATTGTAAAATATATAAAAACACAGAGATTGAAATAAAACTTGTAATGTGGCTAAATTAATAAGTTAGAGGTGTGAGTGAATGAATGATAAACATAAATTCATGAATGAGTGATTGAATAGGAGAATAATGAACGAGTAACGATTGAAAATTACTGAAAGAATGAAGTGAGTGATTGAAATACAGAAAACTAACTGTCTTGACCCCTTGCTTGGAAATCACAATTGAAGTAACTATTGTAGTTTATAATTTTTTTAATCATATGATGTTGCATGGGTATTATATGTCCGGTTCAATTCACAAACCCAGGACAATTTAAAACATAAATAATGTCGAAGCTAGAACTTTACCTCGAATGATACGGACAATCTAAATTCTGCGAAAACTATTGACAATAAAAAACATAATGTTATAGTAATAGGCGATCAACAAGTACGCCATATTCAATCTATCTTGCAATCGCTACTGGGATTAAATTACTTAGTTACATCTTTCTGGAAACCTGGTGCTAATACAAATGAAATTTTAAAGATTCAAAAGAATTACCTTGATATGACAAAAAACGATTATATTATTGTAATGACAGGTCTGAATGACAGGAATCCTTTTGAATTTGAAACCACAATTAATATGTTTATTCGGACCCTCTCAAATACAAATATTTTAATTTGTAGAGTACCTCATAACAAAACTCTAAATGAGTCTAAGTTAAATTATGTACTACAATTTCTATGCGAAAAATATGACTATGCAACTTTTGTCGATATGAATTATTTCCGTTTTGTACCTTACAGCTGTCTCTTA
>JACTOM010000078.1:100647-194699 GCA_015832385.1 Elymnias hypermnestra
ATATAACTTACGAAACCAAAACAAACTTGTTATAAATTCTAGTAGGCTGCATAAGATTAACAACTCATTTAAGGGTAACTGTATACGTTTCTATAATAAACTCCCACAAGACGTTCTAAAGATGTCAATTAATAAATTCAAAGTCTTTGTTAAAAGAAAGTTGATAGAAAAATCGTATTATAAGTTGCAAGATTACCTAGACGATAGGAACGCTTGGGAGTGAACAAATTGCTCTAATTTTAATTAAAATATAGTAAACTAATATGTTATTGTAATGATGATGGTAAAAAAATACCCGACTGAGTTTGTTGTGGGTTCTTCTCGGATCAGGGCGCGAAGGAACCCTCGTAACTTAAGATTTTAATCCGATCTTGAGTACCATCATCAGATGTATATTAGAATCAGCGTGGAAAAAAATATATAATTTGTCGATTCAAAAGTGCTGTAATATGCCTACTTGAATAAAGATATTTTTGATTTGATTTGAAGGGGATGCCACCGTCCATGTGACGCGGGGGCGGATTGAAATGAGATGAGTGGACGGTACAGCGGTTTATAAAGAAAAAAGAAGGAATTTAGAGTAGTGGCCGCGTAAGGGGTGATAGTGATGAAGGGAGAAAGGAATCGCGTGCACGTACCTGGAGTGTCAGGCTTTTCTACCCCTTCTCGAAGTAGGGCTGTGCACGGGCGTGGTTCCGGCAGCGAAAAGCACTATCACAACACTACACGACCAGCGGCCCACTCTTCGATAGTTCATGCGGTTATATCTTCGAAACGAAGATACAAGCGGAATTGTCAGCGGTAGGCGAAAACACGACTTGTCGCGGCGAAAGCGTAAGCGAGTATATGGACGCGAGGGAAAAGGTACTTTAGGGAAAGGAAACATTTTTACGCGACACCGTCAAAAAAGTAAAACCAAACTATTACCAAAAGCTGGCGTCACCAGAAGTCTCCCTATCTCTTGAATGGGTAAATCGGTAAAAAAATAATGCTTTAGGATAAAACAATACCCCAAATAGTAAATAAGCAACGTCGACGTTCCTATTGTTAGCACGATTTGTTTTAGTGATATTATTTTTCTCACTTAAAAAGTGGTACCGCTTTAAGGAAAGAGCGAGACAAATATAAGACACAGCGTTTCGGCGATTTGTACGGCAGCGTAAGTCGGTCAGGCGCCTCATGAAAACGGTATACATGAGACGCTCACATGACTCTGTTTCAGATTTACATTTAAACGAACTGGGGTCATTTGGTACCCCCGTTGTGATCACGCGTAATTTTTTCCATAATTAGGGCCGGAAAGGTGAACACAGCATTGTAAAAACCGGCGCATTTAATATTAAAAATGTGTAACAATAAATTAAGTTTTACCCTACCCTGCTATTGTCGGCACTATTGACTAAGATATTGTAGTCTACCCTATTGACTGATTACAATTTCTCCTATTGACTGATTGTAGTCTACCCTTTTAACTGGAAGATTGTAGTCTACCCTATTGATTGAGAGATTTAAATATATCATACTGACTGAGAAAATGTAGTCTACCCTATGACTAAGAGATAAAAGTCTACCACACGATTGAGAGATTGTAATCTACTCTATGACTGAGATTATAGTCTAATTGCTTAAATTATACAATTCACAATAGACTTACCCTTTTAATACAAAATTTAATGTTAGACATCTCCACGCTGCCCTTGTTGGAGCAGCTCACCTCAATGGGGATGTTTTGACCTGGACAGTAGCCACTCACTGGCAGCTTCACCACCACCTCCGAGGTCCCCATGTTTATACAGCAGTAACCGTACGACTTCTGGAAGTCCATCGCCATGGGTTCCTGTGAGAGAAACGATTTCATTGTTATTTTTATATGAAGTTTAAAATGATCTTACCAAAGATATAAACTTACTCTACAGTAAGGGTCCAAATTTAGGTCCAAAGGTGCCATAACTCTAATGGCAACTTTTTTATCCTGGTTCTTTTTGAATGCTTTATCAATAACAGCTTTGACCTCGTATCTGATGTGGCCATGCCTGCCCTCAAAAGAGGAGGGGCAGTTGACAGGAAGACGGAAGTGGAAGGGATATTCATAATTGCCTGGTTGGAGTTGGTGTTCACCTGAAATGCAGACAAGTTTGATAAGTAAACAGATGTATATGTATGGAGTGATGTGACATACTGTAGCCTTCCTTACATATTATAAAACTAAGTGCTACACTGTGTCTGTTTGTTAGCGATTAACTCAAAAGCTACTTTTCATCAATAGATTCTTGAGGAAGATTTCTCTTTATAAATCGTCAAAGATTTGGAGTAAATTGTTTTAAATATAACCATTAGTGTCGGAAAAACAAAGCCTAACGAAATGAAAACTGCCTAATCCTTTAGATATAACAATACAACGTAAAGCAATAAATTTCCTCTCTTACAGGTCTATAAAAAAGTCCGTAATAGAATATACATACACAGCATCACGCCTCATTCCCATAGGGGTAGGCAGAGACCATGTCCTTCCACTTGCCACGATCCTTGTACATCTCCTTCGCTTCTTTCATTCTCATTAAACCTTTCATACAAGTTCCGTCGGTTTAGAGCACTCTCAACCTGGCCCTTATTTAAAAAGTCCTGGATTTGGTCCAGGAACGTTCGCCTTGGTTTCCCCTTCCAATGCAAGGATCGTGGCAAGCGGAAGGACGAGGTCTCTGCCTATGGAAATGAGGCGTGATGCTATGTATGTAAATATATTTGTCCTTGCAGTCAATTTTCGTGAAAAAAATTGTGATACACGCAAGTGTGCATTTTATGACTCACTGACCCCAATTCTATTATTATAAGAGGTATAAGATTATCGTTTGAATGTGTACTTTGCGTTGATTTCTTTAATTATCTAAATAATTTTGTGTAGTTTTAATTAATCCTTAATTAATTTTATCTAATCTGTTACAATGATATCTTTATCTAAATCGTAAATGATATAAATATTCGAGTAAAGATAAAAAAAATCTTGAATATTGACGTGTCATTTTGTGCAAGAAAGGAGAGATAGCTTCACATTTTCACATTCTTACCAACGATCAAATAGTTTCAAAATGCCACCACAGTAATGTTAAAATGAATTTTTTATACTATCAAATTAGATAGTTCGTCCTTTGAAAAATAATATAAACTATATTAATAATTACTAATTCTATATTTGTATATTATAACATAAAGCACCAATTGAACTTTTGACTATATAATTATTAAAATAGAGATAATAAAACATATTTTTATAAATGAAATGCCCATTTAGATTAAAGGATGTCTCAGAAGAAATTCTATATATAATGGAAATATATTCAATATATAAGGAACGTACAGACATAGTGAGCCTGTCTGTTGAACGGACGATACAGCTGGCATCTATTGAATTAGAGCAGTTTGTTATAGTAACGGTGTATAGGCCCCTTTGTCCAATTTTGAAGTTTTTAAAAAATTAATGAGCCAGATACTATTCATAATATCGAAAACAAACAAAAAGTTGGTAGTATGAGGAGACTTTAACATTAATATCTCAGATTGTAGCTCTTCAAGCAAGAAACTGTTAAATCGTTTTAACACTTATAAATTATCTAATATGTTTATGGAGCCTACAAGAATAAACTCTTCTAGTGCCACTTGTATAGATAATATATTTACAAACATAAATCCAACTGTGAAAAAGACAATTACTAGTTTAGATTCGGATCACTGTGGCCAACTCATTCGCTTTCCGAATCCAAGGAAAAATGTAAATAAACGTAGAATAACTTTTGTGCCAGTAGCAGCTGACCGTATTAGAAAAATGAGATCAACCCTTATTTCAAACTGTTGCTATATAACTGAATCTCCTAATCCAGATTAAATATATAGTAACTTTTTTTCCAAATTCAATCAAATATTTAAAAGGAAATCGATCACTCTTACTGACACAATGGCGTTCAGCGAATGGGAACGGTTTATTTGCATAAAAGTAGGCAAAAGTTGTATGAATTGTATGCTGAGCGTCAGTACAACACTAGTGTGGAGTTCAAAGATTATGTGAGATTATTTTCCAAGGATTCGAAACAGAAATGTGTTTTTGCTAAATCGCAACACATAAAATGTAAGACAAAAAATAGTACTAATGTAATTAAAACTTGGAAAATAATTAATGATGAAACAGGAAAACCAACGCCGCGTTTTAATGAATTTAATTTAGAGTTAGAAAACAAAAAAAAATCGTCAGACTTAGAGGTTGCTAATACTTTTGAAGTTTTTTTTACAAAAATTCCTGTCTCAACTACTAAATCACTGAACTCCTCACCTTCCATTGCACTCTTTTGGCTAGCAGATAGCGTGCCCCAATGTCATAGTATTTTTAAAATCAGTCGTGTCGATGCCTTATGTTATTAAATCATTTAATTTAATCGGGTTTGTAGGTTAACTGGCGTTTAGTTATTACTCAATATTTACGAGGCCTCGGAGGATTCACGTGACGCGCTTGGCGTTTTCTGTGATCTGTCTAAGGCCTTCGATTGTGTCCAGTATGAAACTCTGATCGGGAAATCGCGACACTATGGCCTCGCGGGCACAGCATTGGACCTGATGAGTTCATATTTACTAATAGAACGCAAAAAGTCTGTGGCAAACTTTCTGCGGGGTTGGTGACAAAAATGGGAGTCCCACATTAGGACCATTTTTGTTCCTCATTTATATCAATGACTTTCCTTACTTTGTTAACGGTGATCACTGATGATACTTCGCTATTATTTAAGATTAATAGGCGACAAACAAATTATGACGTAAACAACTCTCTCAATAAAGTGGTACAATGGTTTGAAGCTAATAATTTATTGCTCAATGGAAAGAAATGTGTTAGGTTTAGTCTGCCTAATGTTAAACAAATGCACACCATTGTTAAACTTAATAATGAGGATCTAGACTTTGTAGTTAAACTGCCTTACCGGTCTAGTGGTTAGCATGTTCGACTCCAGACGTGAGGTCCTGGGTTCCGAGTCCCGGGTCGGGCCAATTCAATAAATCGATATTGAGTTTTCTATTGAGATTTTCTCAATATTTGCCCGAAGTTGGGAAGTGGGCGGTGTGATCCACCCCCGTGCCTCGGAGAGCACGTTAAACCGTCGGTCCTGCGCCTGATCTCTCTCCGGTCGTGTCGGATTTCCGTCACATCGGACTGTGAGAGTGAAGGAATAGAGAATGCACTTGTTGTGTGCCTGCCAATCCGCAGTGGAGCAGCGTGGTGGGTCTATGCTCTAAAAACCCTCGTTCCTTGGAGTGAGGAGGCCTGTGCCCAGCAGTGGGACGTTAATGGGCTGCTACTTACTTTACTTTAGACTTTGTAGACAGTACCGCTTTCTTCAGAATTACATTAGATAATAAATTACAGTGGGGGCCCCATATAAACGGACTATCAAACAGGCTCAGCTCTGCGGCTTACGCAGTTAAAAGAATTCGCCATCTGACAGATGTTGATACTGCCAGACTGGTATATTTCAGCTATTTTCACAGCATTATGTCATACGGTATTCTACTTTGGGGTAATGCTGCTGATATAGATGCAATATTTGTGCTGCAGAAAAGGGCCGTTCGTGCGATTTACAATATGGGTCCAAGAGAGTCGCTAAGAAACAAATTCAAGGCAGTTAACATAATGACAGTTCACTGCGTATATATATTAGAAAACTTGTTGTATGTACATAAAAACATTGACTCTTTTAATAAAAAGAGTGAATGTACATCATATAACTTACGAAACCAAAACAAACTTGTTATAAATTCTAGTAGGCTGCATAAGATTAACAACTCATTTAAGGGTAACTGTATACGTTTCTATAATAAACTCCCACAAGACGTTCTAAAGATGTCAATTAATAAATTCAAAGTCTTTGTTAAAAGAAAGTTGATAGAAAAATCGTATTATAAGTTGCAGGACTACTTAGACGATAGAAACGCGTGAGAGTGAACGAATTGCTCTAATTTGAAATAAAATATAGTAAACTAATATGATATTGTAATGATGGTAACAAAAAAAAACCCATTGAGTTTGTTGTGGGTTCTTCTTAGATATGGGTGCGAAGGAACCCTCGCGACTTTAGATTTTAAGCCGTTCTTGAGTATCATCATCAGACATATATTAGAATCAGTGTGGAAAATAAATATATATAATTTGACGATTCAANGCCGTATATAGAAAAAATGTTTATTAATAAGTAAAATACACTTTTTGGGGATGTATATTCAATTTATCAATTACGCAGGTCACATTTTACGGCTATAAACCGACTTTACTAGAGCGTTTGAAAGAAAATATCCGTCACGAAATGGCAGCTATCCTGCTGAGCCCACCTGCTGAGCCGTCATACGTAATTTTACTGTTCGATTAAATGAGTGCAGAGAACGCAAGGGATACATTTAGACGATATTATTTTTAAGAAATGAATCCCCAAACAGTGCATTTTAATAATTAATAAACATTTTTTTCTATATAGGATGTACTTTTTTTTAAATTGATCTACTATATAAAAAATTTCTTTTGAGACACCCTGTACAATAAGATAGTAGATGTATAGATTATGGATAACATTATTTAAAAAAAATAATAATCTCTTAGATTCTTTACAAAAATAGTAGCTATCATGTCCATGATAGTGAAATGTAGCGCATTATTCTATCTAATCTAATCTAGTATGAGCTGCAAATAATTTATACATTAACAGCACTCTAAAAATATCTCTTTAAGTTAACATTATAGGGGGAACATATAAACTCAATTATAGAATATATGTATGTGGTGAATTAATATGAGCTCAATGTGGTCTTAAGACAGATAAAACATGTAGGCATTATGTGTGAATGTATGCTCTGTCAGGGTCTAAGTTGATAACACAAAGGTAAGTAGAACCGCATAAACCTCCCACAGCTGGGCACAGGCCTCCTCACTCATAGGAGAGAGGGTTTTTAGACCAACCACACATTGTAGGTTGGCAGGCATAGTACACAAGTGCACATTCTATTTTTTCACTCTATAGACATAACTCAAGAATGGCCAGACCAAATTGAATGACCACAGAATTGTGGAATCTTTCTCCACCCCAAATAGGAGAACAACTAAAAAAATATCCCAGAACACTCTTATTAATTATATTATGAATAAGATTACAAAGTGAAAAATGATCACTTTCAGTGACATTCCAGGAACTCAAAAACTGAGCATGTCTATAACACATTAGCGTAATCTTGGTGTAGCACACTCATTGGACTCTAGACTTAGAAGTAGATTAGTTCAAAGAATTACTACTAATTAGTCTATAATGCTATATTGTAATGAAATGAAATGNATTGAGAACTTTAAGGGTAGCAGTGAGGGGTACTGCTAATATTATATGAGAAAATTTTTTTTTCCTGATTCACCCATATGATGTGAAACCTGAAATATAAATATTGCAAATAGCCTTAATGTATACCTGAATCTCCACCAATAATGTAGATCTTGAAATTGATATAGTCCTCATGAGAATCATGATTTACTGTATATGTATGTAGGCGTCCATTCACTGTACGAGTATGGCGTGTTGTCCAGTGCACATGGCAGAAACCCTTTACTTTAACATATAAGCCTAGAATAAATGAAAACAATATTACTTATATATTCTTTATTGCACATATAACAGAGATTAATAAAAGAGAATCTTACTAGTAACACAAAATACAAATTGTACAAACTTCTGTCTTCTTCTTCTTTCATTAATTTGTCTCTTAACACTGCTTTACATTACTAGCTGTAATTCCTTCAATGGCAGCATTGTGGAGAATACAACATTAATGGGGTTACATAATTGTACTACTTCAAAGTAGGAATAACTTCTCAAAGAGATTGTCTAGTTGACATATTACAAAAGCAGGACAATCACATCAAAACTACAAATGAACAAGACAAAGATTAAAAATATAGTTTTGTTTGTAACACAAATTATTAACATCATAAAATACAAAAAATTATATATTAGCTATATACTGTAAGTAAATTATTTTGATCAGACCTCACAAATATATTTTTTTATAACTTAATATACCTTTTCATATATGTATTTACATAACAGTTAAATGACCAGTAGATTAAGCAAAAGGTACAAGTGAAAAATTATTGTATACGGGATATTATGCAGATGTCATATAAAGATATTGAATATCTATTATAGTTAACATAGTTTGGTCAGTATTAACTGAATCATTACCACAGTCACAAAGAGAGTGGTCTTCTATGAAGGAACAGACCTGTGCTTCGCTGTTTGATGTTAATATCCTTCTTTATTGAAGAAATTGCAGAACAAATTTTGACTACAGTTGGAGAGATTTAATGGATTTAACTTGTATTGTGGTATAAATTAAATTATAAATAATATACATTTATATTTACTTATATAAAACTTCTTGAATAATATATGTGCAACAAATATTTTACCATGACTATATTTAAAATAAATCTACTATTTAAAATAGAACAGAAACGTGAATTTGGGAAACTTCTAAAAGGTATAATTTTTTAATCCAGATTCTCTAAGGTGGAGAAAAACTTCTTTTAAATACAGTAGATAGGATCACTATCTATAAAGAGAGAACCTTTCTTTACTTGATATTCGCGAAAGATTGATTTTATCATTATTTTATTTATGATGTTACACATATCGACCATGGAACACTTTTAAAACTTATGAGTTTAAAGCTTTCAGATGTAACTTACCACGAAAACTTTTTACTTTTTCCAGTTCAAAACTTATTTTACCTTGGACGGTTTGACCCGAATAGTAAGTTCCATTTGGACTGTCCAAAACAATTCGACCGTCATTAAAGCCCATAGTTATGCAAAAAAATGATTTCACTCACATTTTTATCGTTTATTTATCTCGATTTGAATGTCCGTTGTCCACTGTATATAATAAATATAGTCTATAAGGTATAGATAAACAGTACTCTGTGACTACTGACTAAAAATCAACATGTATCGTTGTCTGTCTTAGTAAAACAATCTAGGTGTATAATTTAGCGGGAATTGAGAAAATCGTTTATTGACACAATAGTCAATAGAAATATAATAGAAAAATTAAACGATACAACATATAAGTGGTGATTGAGTGGGTATGAATTCCATGCGGGTATTTGAAATTGAAAATTAAAGAGACACATAATTGAATTTTTTCCTTTAATATTTATAAATATAGTTATTTCTAAAATTAAGATAAATTAGAAAATACTGATATAAATAAATTACTTAACGCGTATCCGAATGTAAATTTCCGGTATACACTGTCATATAATTCAAATTTACAGCCATGAAGTGTGCTTACTTCCTTTTCTCAATCAGTCATTTTATTGAGCTTCATGTGAAAGGATTGAAGCATCCGTCAGTATTGCAGCGTGGCGTGTAAATTCGCGTTGTTTTGAACTTTATACAAAACTATTACGTTTTGTTCTTTTTATTTAAAAATAACAATTAACATTGCCTTATTTCACACATAAAAATGCAAGTACTCAAACAATGAGTATTTTACACGGACTTAAATAATTTTACGTGCAATCCAACCTTATTTGTAAATATTGCTTAGAACATGTATAATATAAATTAACCTAATATATTTTGTTGGTGTTTTATACTTTAACAAATTAATAAAATGGGATCATCACAGAAAGATATTGAATTGAGCCCGGTGAATACTGTCCCCAGTAGCAGTAAGTCTGGATCTGATAAACTAGCTGTATCCGTGAACGACGAAGATGACGTTATTATTGGACGGTTCAGGAAGATCAGCTCGGCTAAGTCTATGGCTGCAACTAATGGTAACATTCAATATCCATCGGAATTAATTAAAAACGACGTTGATTTGGAATCAGGACTACACTTTAAAGCAAAAGAGCCAGAACGGGACAAGTTGTTACCAGAGCCGGTGTCGAATGGTGGTATCGTAGCTGTAACAAAAAGCAGTTTTCGAGATGTTGAGAAGCCTTCAAGATTCAAAGACCAACCATCTGCCACAAGATTTCAGGTATTAACAATTTAAATTCATAACACAATCATGGATCTCTTGGAAGATGTTTCAACTTCCATGTGGATGTGCTGTTATCACTGGTTATACCAGGATACCATTCAGATGTTGGGCTTCAGATTTCCGCTGATGAATTCAGCTTTGGCAACTGTGATGAATATGACAAGGGTTTTGTTGAGTGAGAGCATATTTGGGCCTCTGGGGATCCCTCTCTCCAGCGAATGGGAATAGTTTCTGCCATAAGCTTTAAGCCTTTGCCTGTCTTGTGCCTTCTTCTGCAGCATGACAGCTTCGCAGAAGGAAGCCCCTGCTCTCCTAGTTGGTTCATCACCAAGCATAGCGCCCACTATGCTGGTGAGTGAGGTCACTTACAATCAGTGATGTGCTTCTTTAATTCATTCAATTATTTAACACTTTTGCATTATATATATTGTCTTCAAATTTCAGTCTTAAACTACATATTTTTTATTCATACAATCAAGTTCAAATACATTTCTATACAATAGTATTGGATGACACTTGATATCGATACAGTTTTTTGATATATTGGTCAATTAAATTTATTTCAAAAACGTTTTAAAGTATCTTGTATTAAAAATGAAAAATATTTTAAGGTTTCTTTTATATAAAGAAAATAAAAAAGGCATGCCAAATGGTGTACAAAATATTGTTAATTTTAGTCTTTGCCTGCTTTCTTCTAAGATATTTCCTTCAGGATATAAACTGTCTTTATAACTACTTGTGTACAATTGGTATATACGAGTATATTTGATAATTATAATAGTTATAATTTTATAAGGTCTTGTTCTTATATAAAGTGATATTTTTTTATTATGACTATATTTACTTTAAGTATAATTTTGCTATATCTTCACTTTTTGGATGGTAATTCTACAAAGTATTTGAGAATCTTCATATTTGACAATTAATTTCCAGTTATGTTTAACTACAACTGAACTAATTTAAGCTCCAAACCTTTATTTCTTCTTTGACTGTGGAGGCTTGTTCTATGCATTTCAATGTTGATTGTATTAATATATCACACTAATAGCTTATTTTTGTTGATAATTCATGAAGTATCAAATTGTAGAGATAAAATGTTATGACATTTGACCACCTTTTTTTATTGTTGACAAGTTAGTGCTTTGTTGACAAATTAGTGCTTGACCTTGATGGTAAGTGATGATATACAATAAGATAGAAGCGTGTTAATTTATGAAGAGATAATTACCTCTTATGGTTTCTACACAGTATCATATACATTGTTTGGAGGCATGGCTTTGGTAGCAGGGTGGTAACTAGCCTGGTTCAGAGCCTTCCACCAGTCTGGAGTCAGAATATTAAAAAGCAATGTCCTAAATTCATTCTACCGGATTGAAACCTGAGCTGAAACCGATAGCAAAGCAAATACTAGCACCAAAGCTTCAGCGAGGCTTTGGGGACTATCGCTTTACCTGTAAAAACCCGCGAAAGCAAAAATCTTATGTTCCGGTGATGTAACCATACCATTTAAATGACCTCTTATCAGGTCATGCTTCCCACTAAGACTGTTCTTCACTTACCAATAGGTGAGCCGAAAAACAAGAGCTAATCTGTCAGTAATAAAAAAATAGTATCATCAGAAGGTATAATCGAACTTCGGCCAAATGACCTTTTCCACCTTTATAACCCTGTGTATAAATAAGCTGGAAAATTTGAATGAAAATATAAATAGGCATTCAATTATTTGTAATATGCAAGATTATCTGAAGGTAATGTTATTTCAGTTTCTCTTATCGTTACTATTTATACCTAACAGGAACTGCAAAATGACATCATGCTAGTAAAGCGCGTAGAATAATGCTATCGTAATATTCAGTTAGAACTATTGTATCGAAAAGCTGTAACATTGTACGCCTTATATACCTCGTAATAAAAGTTCAACAAAATCTGTTGAAGATAACTGGTAAACACACAAAGGCTGTATTATCCATTGTTAAATAATGATAATCTAGCTTTTATTGTATTAAAAATGGATTAACGATTTTGTAATAGATAACTCCTTATTTTAAATGCGTCAGTGCTAATAGTTTGGTAAGCCAGTTTGGAGGGGAATTGCCTCTTTCTGCAAGGTTGCGCCCCCCTTTGTTGAACCTTTAAGAAGGGCTCAATCGTAGCACCAGAGCTGTAATGTGTCAATGAATACCTGGCGCACACCGCTTTGATGAAGAGGTTACCCGCTGGGTTTTAAGAGGTATTTTGGTGTCCCATAATTTTGGATGGAGTTGTAAACTCCATCCGGTGTACGTAAAAGCGTTTCTCTTTCAAAAAAACCCTCGACTATATGTCTCATCTTACTAAATGGTACGATACAGTCCGGGAGATACACTACCAGTGCGCTGATCTGGAAAGAGGTAATTTACTTCTTAACGCTTTCTACGCAGCATCGTACCGCCATTATTTTCCTTGGGGACAGTTTTTTGTTGGTAGGGTAATAGCTAGCTACCGCCGGAGCCTCCGACTAGCCTAGATTTAGAAATACGTTTTTCTGAATTTTCCTTGCCGGGTATTCAACCCGGGACGTCTTCTAGCGAAGTGAATACTCTTACCGTTATCTCTCACCGATTTCGGTTTAAATATGTGTTTAAAAATTTGTGGATTCATCTATCAATTTAAAATTTGAAAGGATTGTTTTAAAAATAAAGCAGTACGTTTGTTTCCACATCCGAGATGAAATTAAAGAACTGCTTAAGATCTACACTTTTCTGAGCACACATAACAGACTCTTTTTATCATCATCGTTACAAAATAGTTTAATTTTATTTTATTTTAGTCGAAGTTTTGATTCATATGCTTCTTTAACGTTTTAAGGAATCCTACACATTGTTGTATGATTTTTCATTAAACTTTCTTGTAATATAGGTTTCAAAATTATTAAATTACTCTAGAACGTCTTCGGGAGTTGTTGTTATAGAGAGGTTTACTGCCACTTTTAAATGAATTCTCAATTTTATGTGGCGTTTTAGAATTTGTAATAATTTTATACTAAGTGTGTATATATTGTCATTATTTTCACTGCTCTAAATTTTTCTCTTAACGATAACCTTGGTTCCTTATTATAGATCGCACAAAGATCCTTTTTCTGCAGTATAAAAGATATAAAAGATAGAATCTAATCTGGTGGTTTACGTCCATAAGACAATTTTTTAAAACCGTGATAGTCGTAGAGTATTGGCTGTTCGTTAAAATAAATGTTGCAAAAAGACGAGGCATTAAATGAAAAGCCGCAAAAAGAGATTACAGTATTACTTGTATGTATAGTTTTATTCAATACACATAGAGCTGTAGCCATAAGTCCATCCGGCGTAGCCAAGACCTGCTTGTCGGTCTAGGTCGGAGGCGCCTATACCGATAAATCATAATAGCATCAATTGGATAATACGCTCCACACTTCCCATAGCCTTACTGGCCTTAGCACTCTGCCACTGTGTCTTATACAACACGTGTTTATTTATCCACTTGCTGCCTTCTAGCCGCGACTTCCTTTGCGTCCACTTCAGATATATATCCAGTGAGAAATAACAAAATACGGCGTAAAAAAAGTGAAACTTGGCTATTAACAATATCTATACTAAAAAAAAAACTGCCTAATCTAATACATTGGGTTTAATTCAAAGAGTCCTATATCTAATAAACAAACTTTATCTACAAAGAAAAATTACTATGAACACGCAAATACACACATGCACGCGTATACAGTCGCACGCTATGCACACACATACGTATATACGCACACAAACGCATGGGCACAAACTCCCACGCGTTTACACACACAAATACGCACGCACACAATTTATACAGACGCACAAATATTAACGCAAAGATCCGTTAATTTCTTAATTTATTTATAACTTTATTGAACAAATTGCTAAAAGGCAGACTTAAAACTAAAAAGGTTTTATCTACCATCCAAGAAATAGTATGTCACGTAGGAATTGACTTTTTTATTAGTAATTTCCTGTCAATCCCTACAACGCTCGGGACTAGTTATGATAGAAATTTCGCAATTATTGTTATCTGGAAGTTCTCTCGAGTTCGGCAAATTTCAGGCATGTAGTGTTGAAAATACTGTATTGATTTTTCAAAAATGCTGTAAATGCTTACTGGAATAAAGAATAATTGATTTGATTTATCCTAAGAAAGGCAACATTTAAAAAGTATTTTTGGCTTAAATCCAATTGGATAATTCACCGTACCCTTCTTTTCTTCTTACGTCCTAGTCATATATCCAGCGATGTAATGTCTATGTCCAGCAAAGCTATAATTTGCACAAGATTAAAAAAAAATGTAAGGCAAAAGAAAGTGGATATTATTAAGTCCCAGTTGTTCCAGTTGAGCCTACTTTGCAAAAGGAATGTGTTTGCTGAATTCCAAGTCTATTTTGTGAATAGTTTTGGAGATATCACAATAAATTATCGTTTTTGCTGATATACCCCGATCCCATGGGAATATTGGGATACAGTTCTTAGTAAGCTGAGTATATACTCGTATGTCGAATTTCAAGTTAGTCGAGAAAGTAGTTGTAAAGATTTCGTGTTAAGCCTAGGTCCTATAATACACACTATATACATTCAAAAAAATATGCAAAAAAATTTTTAATGGTGAAACCTTTTACATTAAAACATTTAACTTCTACATTACGGAATAAAATCTTAAAGACTTTCCTTAAGCTAAAGCTTTAGTCTCTAAAAATATCAATTTCATTAATTTTCTTCTTTATATACTATCATAATCCTGTTCAGAAGGGAGTGTTTACTTGTGTCAATTCGAGGGTTTATTATGTATTGCAATATCTTGCGGGATTATTTTTTTAAATGTTTATTCTCCATTATCTGAAGACGCATCGACCAAATCCGTGCATATTAAAATAGTTTCAGCCGTTTTTCATTGTGTAACTAACACGACCTTGTTTTATATATAAAAAGATATAAATGAAGTTCTGTTTATAATTCTTTTCGCGATGATATAAAAGACAGTTAGTGATGATAGTTTGTAGCATGCCGTGCAACTTCACCTTTACACGGAGCCAAAGGGGCCATATATCAGTGAAGCGATGCGGTTTGAACCAGTTGTACACATGTGTCACCAGTTCTTATAAGCATTCCTTGAGGTACCAATTAATATTTATAGCTCTAAAGATTCATTTCCTTTTATATTTATGTCGATGTCCCAGTGATAAGACTCGTGGACTTATCAGGGATTTGCGATTTGGAATCCTGGACAGGTAGGTACCTCTGTTTCTCTTTATGAAGAATTTAATTGTTTTTTTGTGGTTTGAAAATCTAAATATCCCGGGAGTGTCTTTCAATTTTGTTTGGCACATTAGCGTTTGAGTGTGATTTCAGCTGATGATAAGTGATGATACACTCTGAGATAGTAGTGCTTTAATACAGTATGAGGTAATATGCCTCTTATCTGTATATATTATAGTACTGTAAATATTTTGCTTGCAGTCTAGACCTAGACAAATTAAAAGTACAATTTCCTAAACTTGTACTTCCGGGAATCGAAAACGGGACTTCAGCTAACGAAGTGCCTCCTCGCACAAAAGAGTGTGAATTTTATCATTGGGTTCTTGAAAGGAAAACATCGTGAGGTACCTTGCATATCCCGGGAGCAATTCTGGGGTATGTGTAACCTGCAAACCCGTTAGGAAGCGTGTTAGGTTTAAGCTCCAAAAATCCTCCTTTATATAAGTGAGAAGCCCTGTGCCCAAAAGTGGGGATGTAGTAAGATGTCCGTTACTTATTTTTTAATTTAATATGGTAATGGGTTTTTCTGCGAAGACATTAAAAAGAGATTCTGTATTTAATTTTTTAAAGTTAATCATTTAACGTCACGTCATTAGGATATAGTTAAATTCCGAGAATAGACTACGAATTTTTTAACGAAAAACAATTGTTATTGATATCAAACCTTCCTGGGAATCTAACTTAGATTATCATCTAGCAAAAATGCGTAATAAATAGTATATTTGGTGCAATAACTTGCAGTGAATAATCAGATAGTAGGATCAAAGGACTGGTTTCGTAATTTTATAAAATTGCATAAATAACGTCATTGCAACGCATGTCGGCTAATAGGTATAGTATCATATAAGTTGTATTACGTAAACATGGGTTATTATGTTGTTCCGCGACATCAGTTAATCGACAATTAAATTATCACTGAGGTATAATGAGATTACTTCATAAATATCAGAGTTTATACCAGTATATAATGTTGCAATTGTATTTATGTACGCATATGTGAAGCGGTTGGTTTACGTAAGGCGTTATTTTTATCATATTCATAGAACATCCCATTCAGCATAGATATGATCTCATGGCCAAAAATCCCGGATATAATCGGATTCCACATAGCTAAGGGTAATGGCACACACGTTTTATCAGCTAGAATTGATCAGCGATTAAAAATTATGTAGCTAAACAAAAAACATGTCAAAAATAATACATTAATCTTGTATATGATAGAATGAGAGAATACATGTTATAGTACACCACCCACAATACAGGAAATATATACAATAACTTATGCACGAAGTAATGATTTCCTTCAGGCAACTTTAGCAAAGTGATTTTGTTATAAAAATATTTTGGGAGTTTTGCAAGGTACTCTGCTGGGGTTAAGGTTACTTTGTTCAAAGCCTACTGCACCAGCTTCTATACTTCACAGTTATGGCTACAGTATTCCAAAAAGGCCTTTAACACCCTCAGAGTACAATACAACAACACCCTTCGCATCCTACTACGAATGCCAAGGTTTTGCAGTGCTTCAGCTATGTTTTCCGGCGAAGGCGTTTCCGGCTTCTATGCGATCATACGCAAAAAAATCGCTGGCTTTTGGGAGACTGTTCGCAATTGCGAGAACAGTCTCATTAAAACCGTTACTCAGGCATCCCCCGATAATGTGTTCTTTCGTGCCTGGTCGAGTATGCACCAGATGAGGAATATAAAATAGCGACTTTCTATTTGAAATTTAATAAGTTTTAATTTTTTAATTTATTGATTTTAATTTTGACATTTATGACTTTATTCATTAACTTTGGTTATGTAAATTCTATGGGTCTTAACCTGAAATAAATCAATTTTATTTTATTTTTATTTTTATTTACTAGTGTTTGCCTTCTACAGTCCATATATCAACTTAGGATTGGAATGTTAGAGCTTTTTAGAGTTTGAACGCTTCGTACAGTTTGATTGCTTTGTAGAGGTTAAAGTAATGTTATTCTATCGTCTTTAATATAGTTTACAAGACTTTTATCATAGCTTACTGAAGGCAGAAATCTCAGCGAAAAAACTGCCATCGAAATGTTTTATAAATACACACTGTTCGGTGCCTTCGTAAATACCAAAGTCGCAGTGATTAAAGTTTTTACGTGTGCGGTTTAATTTTATGATACCGTATCGAGCTTTCCAAAACACATAAATCATTTATTGCTAATGCTAATTATAAAAGCTCGTTTGTACTGTGGCCTTAACATTGGAAACGTTCTAGGTTTAATATATAACAATAGGGTCTATGCTCTAAAACCACCTTTCCTTGAGTAAGGAGGCTTGTGCCCATCTGTGGGGCGCTAATAAGCCGTTACTTATCTTTTTATCTTAGGTTTAATAAGCTTTAATATTTGTAATTAGGCCTGAATTAATTCCGTAAACGATTATGAAAAATAATGATTTTCCCCTCTCACCTTTATTCCTTTTTGGTCTATCGGATGTTTCATTACCTGAAATGAGACTAATAGTTGTTCTTCCGATGTAGCTTGTATCAACTTTATCTTGTTTTGAAGCCTCTATCAAACTTCTAAATGGTTGCCTAAAGGTTATTAATGGTGGAAGTGCAAATTTTTAACATTCTCTTGTTAAGTGTGGCCTTTATTCTGTGGGCACTCTAAATCTACTAAACATTTACATTTCCATTTCAATATTATGCCTGAAATAAACAATCGTAGCATCAGCAACTGATATAATGCTATAAATCTGTTGACGTAAATATAAACTTAGATTTTTTATTCTATTCTTGCACTCTTTCGTTTATGACGTTACTCGTAGAGTTCATACGCAGTTGGCAGTTACAACCTATTAAAGGCCTTGATTTTAGGCCTCAGAATAAGGGGGTGAAATCTTATAAACATATCCGGCCTCTTGAGGGAAAGGTCAGGTGATGTAGGATTATACCCACTAAAACCCCCTCGATGGCCCTCCTCGGCACATGTAACGTGGCACCAGGATGTCCGTTGGAACTTTTGTCTGCTGCCGCCATTGTGTGATGACATACACATCCCGTGGTCTAACTGCAAAGTAGCTTAAGGCCACCTAAGCTACATTCCTCTCGGAGTTGTCTTAATAGAACGGTGCGGGCCCCCACTCTCACCGCTCGTAACCCCTCTTTGTGAAGCGTTGAACGACTGCTATGCAGCCATAGGGGCAGGGGCCCCTACGTCTTCGTCTCCGTGAAGGATCGACCTTCTCTCGCGCTCGCTCGCTGGTCTCCTTTTTAACCAAGAAAGTTTCGCAAAAGTAGACCACCGCCCTCCAGGCATCTTTTCTTCTTTCGCCAGCATGGCCGCAACTACTGATACATACTACAAAAACTTAAATATTATTTCACTTTAATTTTACAATCGCAGTACTCTATTGTTATAGTGTAACACTTCAGCAGAAAACAATAGACGAGGCCTATTTTAACTTTATATCCCTTTTTATACTCCCTACCGCCCATCTTCTCTCTTCGTTAAAGCCAGCACCATTTACTCACCAGCGCCTTACGTCTGTAGTCATTCCCTTCTCCTGGAAATCTGGGCCTCTCGTTGGAAGTTAATAGCCTTCATGTGTTGCAATTAACATTTCCTTCCTATTATACATATATGTAGGAGAATAATAGAGAACGGAGAAGCATAAAGCACAGTGGCGTAGGGTTCTCCGCCGACATCGTTATTAATTGGATCCATTATTTAATTTTTTATTCTGTTGGCGTTCGTGGGTAATGTTGGTGCAATCAAATACTTTATTAACTCGGATTACAATGTTCAATCACTTAATGTTCCCGATATCAATTTACACAAACTCATTAAGACAAATAGCTAGGAACGCGACAGTTTCAATAGTCGACCACACTGGCCGACCGCCACTCGAGAACTGCCGAGAGACGCGCCGGACTGCCACTTATTGACTCTGCCCCCACGCCGTTCGACAGACTATTGCACACGGACCAGCGATCCACCGACTCTTGTACTCCGACATATATAACATATCCTTGTTCCGAGAAACTTTATTTTATATTAAGCGTAGTGTAGCGAGTGCTTATATATTTGAATGCCTTGATGTTTTTATTGAATGTCATTCCGTTTAAAAGCGTTATCCTCCCAATTTTTTTTATTATAGCGCCCAGCTGTCCACACTCAAAGGAACCGGAAGTCGAAGGGTTGATATAGCAATACGAGAGCTCGTATGTAACGAAACATTAGGGGTATCCGATAATTTGCAGGTGTTCATTTGCAAAGGTAGTTATATATAAGTACTTTGTCATAATATGTTAAAGTGTGACCGAGTAAGTATCCAACAGACAGTATTACATACGTAAACATACCTCTGGTGTGGCGTAACTCAAATTCTTCTTTACTGTGCTATAAGAAGTTTTAGAAAAATAATTATTACGTTCTTTGGCTTAGCTCTCTGTTTAGTAGTAAAACACTTGTTTGGTAAAACACTTGCTTATTGGAAACTCTATTATTATTGTCATTATTGTAAAGTATCAAGACGTAAGAGTCTATACGTCTAAACTCTATATTCACATCCATATAAAAGAAAAGTATCTGTTTTTACTAAGAAATTAATAGCTATTTAGTAAATACTTTATGAATGTTTACGTATTGTAATGGCTGAACGTATTATGGCGGAAATTTTATTGGCAATTGGCTGATGTTATAAAGAATATCATAGGCAATCATTTCGATTTTTTATCATTGGTCTTTCTTACATATAAATAAAATTGTAGTGTCTGTATGGAACAAGTGGAAGAGGTGAAAGAATTTGTGTACTTGGGATCTAAATTTACAAAAGATGGAACATGTGAAAGTGATATCGAAAGGAGAGTGAATGCAGGGAATATGGTAAATGGTGCTCTGCATGCTTTTATGAATAGCCAGATGGTGTCTCAAAGGGCTAGACTGGCAGTGCATGCTGGAGTGTTGGTGCCAACACTTATGTATGGTAGTGAAAGTTGGGTATGGCAGAAGAATCACAAAAGTAAAATAAATGCGGTAGAGATGAGAGCGTTGAGAAGCATGAGTGGATTAAAACTGAGTGACAGAGTGAGAAATAGTGTGATAAGAGAACGTTGTGGTATAAAAGAAGACGTAGTGACTAAAATTGAAAAAGGTATGCTTAGATGGTTTGGGCATGTAGAGAGAATGAATGAAAGGAGACTGACAAAAAGGATTTATGAGTCAAGAGTGAATGCGAAAGTTGGAAGGGGAAGACCGAGGCGAACGTTCCTGGACCAAATCCAGGACATTTTAAATAACGGCCAGGTCAAGAGTACTCTAAACCGACGAACTTGTATGAAAGATTTAATGAGATTGAAAGAAGCGAAGGAGATATGCAAGGATCGTGGCAAGTGGAAGGATGTTGTCTCTGCCTACCCCTATGGGAATGAGGCGTGATGCTATGTATGTATGTATGTATGTATGTAATTTACAATTAACAGGTTTTCACTAAGTGCATGTGAAAGTATACCCGTTAATACTTATATGACAAAATCAATTATCAATTTATCTTTTTTCTATGACATTCTAACCGCAAGTTTGCCTAATCGCTAAATGGGGATCACTTCCAAGTGATCCCCATTTAGCCATTAAGATTAGCCCATAGCCCAATTGCACACTATATATGTAAGTTTCTTGTAACCTTTTGTTCTTTTTTATGGTGTTCATTAAAATATACACTTATCTATCTTTGCATGTTGTATTTAGTCTCTGAAACCGCTGACTCAATTTTGACGGAACTTTAACTGGAAGGTAGCTATTGACATAAGAAGTAACTTAGGCTATTTTCTTTGAGAAAAAAATGCGGAACTATACTGGAAACCGCTAGTAAAGAAAGTTTCTCATAACTATAGTCGAGCTGGATTTGATTTAATCCGAAGTAAAGGCGTCTTTTATTTTTCTTTATGTGAACATAACTCGGGAAAAAATACAGTAAACAAATGCTGGGCATTAGATTCTGTTATATAAGACGCAATCTAATATTAAGGAAGAATGGATTATTACGATAATGGCCTCTTGTACATCAGTACTTAGGGTATCAGATTTGAGCCACTTAAGCCAATATGAAAATAGCTTGACATGAATCGGTTAGTCTTCAAAGTGGGCGGCGCTATATTTATCCGTCTAAATATAGAGAGCGGTGCAATCCAAGCCTTGCTATCATGTTCCAAGGATTGAATACACTTAAGCACATAGGATGGGACAGCAGTCAGGATATGATGTAGACAGAGGAAGGAACCTGTTTGGGGTTAATGGTTCTGCAAAGTAATTAGTATGTGGCTCAATATCTGTTGACGGTTAGGTTAGCGCAAAGGTGTAGAGAATTAACCATAAGAGGTTTTGGGTTCGATTTCCGTTAAGACAAATTTGCAATTTCTAAACAGGAACAGGAAATTCTAGTTACTAATTGACTGCCTCATCATCAATTTCTCTAAAACTATACACATCATCATCACTAACCTCTAATCCTATATCGATTAGGGTCAGATCTAGTATATTTCCTCTATCGATTACCATTCCTGGGCTTATAGAGATGTAGATACATGTCAAGAAAAAATATAGCTTAAATCTGTCTGTAAAGTTTCTCTTTCTATAATGTAATTTACGAAAAATTATTCGGCAGTGTATACCTTTAAACCTAACAGACAGACAGGTGTATTTTCGTATTTATATTATCTAATAGCAATATAAAAACCTTATGTCTGTCTTATGTCTACCACCATGAGTCTGTGGTTTGATAATTCCGTTATTTATATTAGGTAGGTGTGAGGATAAATCGTAAAGCATTTTTCACCTTTCTTCCCCCACCCCCCCATTTTTTTTTCCGAATTGTGTTTAGCTGTTAGCCCTGCTGGTTTTACAGCTTAACCGGAAAGAAGGACGGGCTCTTAAGGAGGCTGCCACTTTTCGAGTGCGAGCCCTGAAAAGGGGTATATCGGATAATTGGGGGGGGGGGGGGGGGGTTGNGGGGGGGGGGGGGGGGGGATTGGTGGAGTCCACGTCCGGGTGACGTCAGATGCCAGGGACATCCCGTAGCCATTCTCATGAATCTATTTTAGAGCGTCTGCAGGCGCCCCTACAAATATTAATCGGAAGAACTTGAATAAGGAAGGGAAGACCCAAAAACAAACAGAAGTATTGGTTCAGTCTTGTCCACGGAAGTGGTAATCTTGGTTATAGAACTTAATGTCTATAGGCGATATGTCTACATCATATCCTAAATGCAGTCCAATCCTATGTCTGTGTGTATTATGTGAGACCAGGATCACACAGATATTCTCCTAATGTTAATAGAACTTTATATTATATCTTATCTTTTACACCACTTAACGTATGAATAGATTAAGAAATCTTTTACTGGCAACCGATTATAATAAGTGATTTCTATATAAATCTTGTAACTCATAAGGAAAAAGACACAAATACCTATAAGTTTTTGTGACTTTTGCTTGGCATTAAATGTTTCCATATTTTTTTTTAAATGTCGTAAACAACTCGTTAAGAGCTAACCTTTAAGTCTTTACACGTAATAATCAGATTCCTAATATTTGTCTTAATCTCTCACCGGCATTGTATCTGAAATATACCAATAATTGGGATCAACAATCCTTACATTTTATAAAAGTATATGATAGAGTGATTCTTGGTTAAAATGGTGGAAGTATCAGAAAATTTCTGCTTCAGGGAGCTTTCATCGACGCTGCCAAGTCCCTAAGTATTATAACAAAACAAATCTTTGGTAGATTAATTCCTCTTTTATTAACCGACTTCAAAAAAAAAGGAGGAGGTTATCAATTCGTCTGTATTTTTTTATTTTTATGTTTGTTACCTCATCTCCCGACTGGGTGGACCGATCTTGATGATTTTTTTTTAAATGAAAGGTGGTGCTCGTCATAGGGTCCCACTTTTTTTTAAATCCAGTTCTGATGATGGCATTCATGAGAAAACTGAAACATGTGCGTGACTAATGGACGAATAATTCAAGATCACGCCAACCGATTTCGATGATTCTTTTTTTATTGGAAAGGATATACTTCAAGAGTTGTTTTGTGATAAATTGGTTAGGTTCAGATGATGGATTCCATGAAAAAAAGACGGAACTTTTCAATTCTTAGGAGCAAATGAAACGATACTCGAGTCGACTCCGAATATAAGAATACGAAGAACACTATAAAAGAATACGCAATTATTTCTTACTTTTTAGAGCATATTAATGTATTTGTAAGTCTGTTTTGAAGGCGGTTATTTTTTATTAAAATTTTTATTTTATATCCATAAAGTAGTTCGCAATTACACATCTACCTTTTAAGGAGAACTCACTTTAACCATTTTATGTTTTACTTATATGATACGATAGACAAAATCTATACATATAACAGCCATGAAACGTATGTTTGTATAATATTAAATAGTGGAATTTAGTTTTAAATTACATAAACATATGTACACACATAAATTTAATTATACAATAAGGAAAATTCCGACTTAGCTTATAGAAAATTAAGTGTTTATATCGTGTAGAAATATTACGTAATAAGATGTGCCTTATTATAATTTTTAATATTGTATATTGAACTTTGAATTTCGTCAGTTTATAATTTTGAAATCGTTCTATAATGTTATTATTTATACGTTGGAAATAATATGTGGAAATCATTGTATTTGATGATTAAAAAGTGCTTTAAAAGTCTACTTGAAGAGAACTTCTTTGATTTCAATAGATAACAATTATAAAGTAAATGTGTTTATCATAAATCGAGACATATTGATATTGTATGAGCATTAGCTGCTTGCAAGACGTGACTGGAAAGAATTTAGTAGTAAACAACGTACGATAATATGTAGTATATATTCTTAGTCGAAAGTTTATTTTTGATTACACCGGATTGACTCCATATCACTTATTCATCACCTCGTGTACCGGAGGTAATAGCTGCTTGAATGTATTATATTATCGTAACGGGAAATAACTAACTTGTACTAAACAGTAATTCGGGTGTATGTTTTTAACATGATTTTATTAGCTTTAGCGAAACCAGTCGATCTGCTCAACTTATATCAACCACGTATAAATAGGTACAGGTGACAATAATAAACTAAACAGAAGAAACAACAGATTTATTTGATTCACATGTAACGCAATATACTGTAGAACTCATACTTCACGATCTCTTGGTTTATAAGAAACATTGTTTTATAATTAGAAATAAAAATCACCCTATGCCTCAAGTTGGACCAAATTGGTTGGCCACTATATTTATTTAGAAGTTGCTATCAATATTTTAAACTATGTAAAACAGCCAATTATGTGTTTCAATTCAATACATTTAAAATATTTCATTTTGTCTACAGATGGAAGATAAACACGAAGAAGCGACAGATTCTGATGGATCCGGCATGGAGAGTGATGATCCACTCACTGCTACCGATACCAAGTACGGCAAAAGCTTCAGGTAATTATGATCCAATAATAATTATACGAGATATAGATCACAATTTGAGAGGGCTAAATGTAATATTGTAAATACAAACAAAGAAAGTATTGCAAAATTCGACAACTAAATAAAATTTAATAGAGGATTAAAAGACTATTTAATTGACATAAGTGTAAAATACCCAATTTCATAAATAGAGAACATTGAATTGAATAGAAAAAAGAAACACTGAAAAATAATTGCCTTGCAAAGCTGCTAGTCCAGCAGCCGCCGCTGTATTGTTTTTTTACTGATTAATAATAGGGCAAACACTTGGCTCTTCCGTTCGGCGAGACGCCCAGGTTTTCTTCTCGATAGAGGTAGCTAGTTAAGTGAGAAACTGTCGATTGGTAGGATATCGAAATTGTCTGACTAACAATAGGTTTTTTATATTGAAATATCAAGATAATTAAAGTGTAAACTCGGAAAAACAATGTCCTATAACGTAAGCAGCCTATTACCGTTCTACTCCGCCTGTGCCTAGCTCAGAGGAGAGAGGGTTTTTAGAGTATAGACTCACCACGCTGCCCCACTGCGGGTTGGCAGGCATAGTACACAAGTGCACTCTCTTTTCCTTCGCTCTCATAGTCCGATGTGACGGGAATCCGACACGACCGAAGAGAGATCAGGCGCAGGACCGATGGCTTAACGTGCTCTCTGAAGCACGGGGCTGGATCACACCGCTAACTTCCCAACTTCGGGCAAATATTGAGAAAACGTTGATAGAAAACTCAATATCAATTTTTGAATAGACCCAACTCTGGACTCGAACCCCCGACCTCATGTCTGTAATTGAACATGCTAACCATTTGACCAACGACGCAGTTGTCCTATAAAATGATTCCTTATTTGTTGTGTTCTCGAACTTGTCGAATGATTTTTTAACCACCAGAAGTGGTATGTATTTTCAAGAATATACATTGTTTGTTCAATTATTTATCTCTATATTTTCATTCGCAGTTACTTGCATAAATAATTCCGGTAAATCACTTTGTCCTTTTGCATTATAAAGACCCTAACAAAAAATCCTATGAATGGGAGTTTATGTTGGAATAATTTACCATTATTTAAGACAAATAAATTGTATCCATAGTCAAGCAAATTCATACATTTCATTTAATTTCCAAAGAGATGGAATATTCCAGTCAGAAATTGAGATCAAGCCAAAGCGAAGCGTGATCGCGTTGGGCTAGTATCATAATAATCTATCAATGTGATAGGTCAGTGACCGGATAAAAAAAATTAGCCCAACCTTAACTTTGTTTATTCACACGAATGGCCAAAAAAGTGACAGTTGCTCTTGTCACTTAATTTTTTGTGAGTTGTTTATCCATCTGAAATATCTTTACGACCCGTCAGTTTTAAACTAGTCCAAAAGCGGAATCATCAGCTGCGCAAATAAAAAAAAATACATTTTAGTTATTAGACTTCGGTGAATATTAAATAAAATTGGACTGCACGTTTGTAATTTTAAATGAGCAGCTATTATGACGATATATTAGTGAGATCGTCAAATTTAGCAATAATTTTACGTCAATGTTGCTAAAAATACAAAAATCACACATGTGGTGTTAAAAATCGCGTGCAATGAGGTAGAACCCTGATAATCTGGTTAGAGATAATTTATTTCAACACGTTTTCCAAAATTTGCTCTGTCTGGAATTGAGCCTTCGCTTGTGAAACAAATAGTCATTCAATTATGTTTGCGGTAAATTTTATCTGTCAAGATACCGCTGGTACCTGTATTATCTACCGGAGAAATCGCAGGTTCAAACCCGTTACCAACTAGTCTAACATTAAATCGTTAACCACTTTCTTAACCAACCCGTATATACTCAGACGCGTTGTGTATGTAAATTATAGTTTATGCAATACCCTATTTAAAAAGTTGACATGTAGTCGTGTCACAATCAGTTTAGTATGGTTTCACAATAAGCTAACATTGTGTTTATGCCGCCTAGTTGAGAGGCCTCTTTTTTATAGTCCAAAAGTATATTCTGCTGGAGTGATAAAAGAGAAATCATTTGTATTTTAATGGATTCTTCTCTAAGTGGTAGAGCCTAGACGCACTTTGTCTTGTAATTAACTTGGCTAGACCAGAAATAACCGACTCGGGAGTTTAGTGTGGGTTCGTCTCAGAACAGATCACGAAGGACCTTTCGTAATTCTAGCTTTTAACCATACTCTCTAAGCTTTCAAATAATATGTGGACGAAACTTTATATGACGATTCAAAATGTGCGTACCTATTTGAATAAAAAAGTGCAATTCGAGTACTGGTATAGGAAAGATCTGGCAAAACATAATAGCCCTTTTAAAAGGTTACATATTGGTAGTTCCAATGGTTCTCTAAATGTCAATAAACGACCCTGGATTGCTTGCTTAATTCTAATAAAAATGTAAGTTTGGGGGTGAGAACTATAAGGTAGCAATCTAACAATTTTTGAAATCCGATGGATTCAAGAAAGAATAAAATTCGACAAAATTTGGCCAACATTGATCTTTTTCCAGGATTCGATGACGGGCAATTTAGGCTCGATTTTCTAAGAGATGTGGGATGGGAGTTGCCTTCTTTTGCATATCACAAGGCTAGGTAAAGAACGCCCACAAGCGAGAGAGAGGTAGAGAGAATGCAATGCATGCTCCATCTCCCACCTAATGATGCGGGATATGAGGCGGAGTATGTTTATACACTTGTTTTTGCCTCCGTGAATCCCAAATCCAGGAACGAATGCGCAAGTCGATATTGTACTGTCCCACTTACGGATGAAGAGGTTTCTGCTGGTGGATTTTAGTGGATTCTACCTCGTCGACTGCCACATTCCTGACATGAGTCAGAAATTTGGTTCGGTTGAGGTTTAGGTAAATACATTTCCCACCGAAACAAGAGACCCTACTGCTGAGAACGCTATGTACGTTTCACACCGCTGATTTCGCTTTGTTCTCTGAAGTTTTTCATTAAAATTTCGTCTAACCTTGCTTGTCATGAATTATACAAAGTGACGCTTGAGTGGGATAACATTATTTCTATGTATTCAAAGATACTTATAAATAATTTATTTTCAGACACTTCACGCGTGAAGCATTACCGCGTCTGGACAACTACAGAAATGTTCTATCACTTCACGCTGCCCCCCGACCAACTCTGGATGAGCTGCACAACGCATCACTTTCCAGGAAGGTATGGGCCTAAACTATTTGTTATTACGTCTAAAGTAAAAATAAACCGGCTATTCTCAACAGAAGTGTTTATTTAACTAAGGAAAACTAAATATCGCTTTAAATCATGAAGAGCTAAAAGAAAATATGTGACGTATATTGATGATCTTGCGTGTCCAATGATGCGAATAGTCTAGCAGAGGTCCCGGGCAGTTTCCGGCAGTGCAATTTTGGGGCATATGATGCGATGCTTTATAGAAACCACAACAGGTCAATTACTCTTATCAAAATAGCTTACTTTTATTTTAGACTCATCAATTGCCATCAGGCAAGATTACAGACGATGCGAAGGTTAGGGATACTAGAGTCATTTTGAAAGTCAATCTAGCATAATAGCATAACGTCTGGTTTTGCCATTAATTCCCACCCCAATCTCCTGTATTTTCAGTTCTTTCAGTAAAGCAATGAAATGCAACAACAATATTGCTACTCCATTCTCTTGTTACGTGGTACCTTTATCCACGTTAATCCTCTAGATTTAAGTTTTAAGTTCAAGATTAACGCAATTACAAGGGTCGGTATCACAGGAGATGCCCTTGAGGCAGGGTATCCAGCTTGCCCTTTTAAGGCCTTATCAAAGCCGCCAAAAATTATTAAGTGGCGGGGCTCCTTAAGAGATAGATAAAATCCAGTAGGGCTAATGGCTAATGACACTTAAAACAAAAAAAGTTGAACTTCTTACATCAAGCTAAGATTATTACTGGGCACTGTCAGTGACTTTCCACAGCTGGGGTCTACCACTAAAACTGATAAAGAGATAATAATTCCATTCTTCTAATTCCTAAGCATTTCGTGATATATAGTAGAAGTAAGACGAAATATGGTGTTTGTAAATATTTGTGTTGGGGACACACCTGAATCAATATCGTCGCATGAATTAGACACGTGCTGTTGTACGAACTATACTTGCACTTGAAATGTTACTTATTTTTTGTAGCTGCTGGAAAAGTTTAGGCCCCGTTAGAGGGTATATGGTTTAGGTCTTAGATTGATCGTTATATTACAGTGCAGGTTTGGCGGGTAGATATGTCCTAACATCTTACATAATGAATGGACTACAAGCCCATGGAAAAAATTAACCAGTGAAAAGAATCAACGTGAATAACGCTTAGAACGCTTTGTTACCACTTTTAATATACGGCTATAAAGTACAACCGTAATATTTAATAAAATAAATATAAATTTTAACAAAAAATGAACCGCCTTCAAAACAATTTACAAATATATTAATATGCTCTAAAAAGTAAGAAATAATTGCGTATTCTTTTATAGTGTTCTTCGTATTCTTATATTTGGAGTCGGTGTCAGCCGAGGTGTACATATAGGTGGGAGCTGCCAAGTGGAGTCGCGGGAAACTCCTATCTTGGCTGACGCCGACTCCGAATATAAGAATAGGAAGAACACTATAAAAGAATACGCAATTATTTCTTACTTTTTAGAGTTTATTAATATATTTGTAAATTGTTTTGAAGGCGGTTCTTTTTTTGTTAAAATTTATATTTATTTTTTGATTTTTAGTGAATCCGAAGTAAACTAATAAATTTGTCTCAATATGAGTTCACCTAAAAACATGTTGCAATGCAGCAACAAATGTAAGCTCATTGCTATTTTATTACAGACACTTATATTTTCTGCCATAAACCGCACCCTTACTGTAAGCCGTTGAGGAGATCCATTGATCTTCATATTTAACTACGACTAGCACTTGACCATACCGAAGTTACAGTAGGCAACTTAAATATCTGGATAGCCTATAGAAGATTCTGCCGGGTATCGTTCATTTGCTACTAAGAATTGAACAGTTCCGTCATTTTGTCATGGATTTCATCATCAGAACCTTACCAAACTATCACAAAACAACCCTTGAAGTATAATAATCCTTTCCAATAAAAAGAAAATAAAAAAATCATCGAAATCGGTTGGCGTGATCTTGAGTTATTCGTCCATTTGTCGCGCACAGGTTTAATGCAAATTTAACACTTATCCGGTTTTCTCATGGATGCCATCATCAGAACTGGATTAAAAAATATGGGACCCTATGACGAGCACCACCTTTCATTTAAAAAAAATCATCAAGATCGGTCCACCCAGTTGGGAGACATGAGGTAACAAACATAAAAAAAAGAAAATACAGTCGAATTGATAACCTCCTCATTTTTTTGAAGTCGCTTAAAAAGTATAATAAATAACTCGGTAAATCCTGAAATGTAGGTAATTCCTATGAGATCATAAATTTATGTGCGGCAACTTTTTTTTATATAATGTTCTTAAATATTACGGTTGTACCTTATAGCCGTACCTTATAAATGGTAACAAATAAAGATATTAGGATAAAAAAAAAATGTTATTTACTCGTGTACTCGCCTGTAGCGCTCAGAAATGACGACAAAGTTATTTTGTGATATAGTAACAGCCTTCTAAGCGTTATTCAGGTGGTACATTTCATCGCCTCCTTTTGCGAAATGTTATCGCACTAAAGGAGGCGCATGAGAGGGAGCGGGAGGTTGCTCCTGATGCCCCTGCTATACGTCGCCGACGGTTGGGCGGCAGACGGCGTGGATTTGCGCGCCTCGTCCCACAGCCTTGATTCGGGTTTTGTTTTCGATTGAGTCTTGATTCGGCTTCATCCGGGACACCATATTGGATTGCGCAAGCGAGCCGCTGGTGTCCCACATTAGGATGATGTGGGACCGCTGGGTTTTAGTGGGTATTCTGTCTCATCAGTGAGTCCCACACTCCCGACTCTTACTAAATCGGGGTGCGTAAAAGCATTTCCCAGCGAAAAAAAAAAGGTGGTACATTTCAATGGTCAATTTTTTCCATGGGCATCTAGTCTATAAGTAGTTTTCTTTCACAGACAAGATATACCGGGGGTTTTATGTAACTAAAAGGTTTAGATAACTCACCATGAACTAGAGTTTTCTTCCGAATTTCCATAGACTTCGCGTCATGTAACATACTCGTACGTAAATATTTAGAATGAATGAAACATTTATTCAAATTGTACAGTTGTAAGCAGAATACATGTAAGCGAAAATAACAATTACAATACAATTTGAAGAGGAGTTTAGCTCAGCTTTGTGCTGTGCGTTCTTATATGCTAGCAAAGAACGCACAGTGCTGATTTTCAGCTAAATCTTTGTGAGGCAACAGACGTTTACATATTTGCAGCTTACTAGGAAAACTCAATATACATAAAGACTTCAGACTAGCGCAATGACAATAATGAATAAAAAAGATTTACAGTTTATAAAACTACCTAAGTTAAAAATAAATACAATAATTATATTTAATAAAATAATATACCTACCTACACTTTAGATATAATGCCTCATTGGTCTAGTGGTTAGCATGTTCGACTACAGACATGAGGTCCTGGGTTCGAGTCCCGGGTCGGGCCAAATTCAAAAATCAATATTGAGTTTTCTATTAAGATTTTCTCAATATTTGCCCGAAGTTGGGAAGTTGGCGGTGTGATCCACCCCCGTGCCTCGGAGAGCACGTTAAGCCGTCGATCCTGCGCCTGATCTCTCTCCGGTCGTGTCGGATTCCCGTCACATCGGACTATGAGAGTGAAGGAATAGAGAGTGCACTTGTGTACTATGCCTGCCAATCGGAGCAGCGTGGTGGGTCTATGCTCTAAAAACCCTCGCTCCTCGGAGTGAGGAGGCCTGTGCCCAGTAGTGGGACATTAATGGGCTACTTACTTACTTTAGATATACCTATTAACGATTCCACATTAATTACTTAATTACTATCTTCAATTTCAGGTTTATTTTTTAAATTTATACAATAATACAGATACATCAACCACATAACTTTCGAATTCAATTTGTTTGTTAAGTAAGACATTTTTTAGAGTATATTTAAATGTGTGCATTCTTTTTGTATCTTTTATTGGTGGTGGAATATTATTCCAACATCTTATGGCTGCATATTTAAAACTAACCCTGAATGCAGCAGTGTGATGACGGGGGTAAGCTAGCCGACTTCCGAAGCTCTTAAGTCTATCAGTAACTTCATCGCGCGTCCAAACCAGTTTGCTCCTGAGATATAACGCATGGATGCTCATTATTATTTGGGTGATATTAGTGGATTTAATATTCCAAGTGTTAGCTGGGATACAGCAAATCCTAAAAATATACCTTAGTTATTGTAATGCCAGTAGAGTGAATTGCCACTTAACGGGGGAACTAAATCATTCTTGTGAAGGGATCAGGTATTTAATTTTGTAAGCTCTTATCTTCACAATTGAGTAGGCGTCTAGTCATCAGGATTACCCGTAAAAATGGGTGTTCCACAAGGATCAATACTTGGACCATTTTTATTCTTAATATATATCACGTGCAAGATAAATCTGATAGTGCTATGTGCCGATGATATTTCCTTGTTGTAGAGAGAAATACTATAAAACACTCGGATAAAAAAATATAACGTACCTTTGTCACACCTTGACAGAAACTTGAAATGATTTATACCGCATACCACGCATAAGTTTCATCATGAAATTCGCTACGCTCTTTTGCGTACATTCAAATACCACGGGTGTCATAGACCTTCAACAAATCCATCTGTCTTATGACAATATAATACTAAATATTTTTGCCCAATAGATTAAAGTCCGCCTATGATTTCGAGCTAAGTTGTCTTATCAAAACTTATATCAGCCATTTTGAACTATTGAACGGGTTTTGGCGGTTTCTTATCGGATTGATTATTATAAGGAAAATGAAATGTTTATATACTGAACAAACTTTTATGCAACTTTTACATCTAGAAATTTCTACTAATACGGGCCTAAACACGTAAACTTTGTTATTTCGTCTAATTTAGAGATTTACTGTAATTTCATATATTGTGAGTTGCACTACAATTTGAGATGACAACATTCTAATTGGATAAGATAAAAAAAATCGTGTAATATTTCTTCGAAAAAGGATACAGGAATGTAGGTCTTTACTAACTTTAATAACATTAGTAAACTGCACAAAATTGAAGGTGTATAGCAAATATTGTTTGACTTATTATTATAGGTTAAAATATTTAGGTAACAATATACTTTCACATAAAAAACTTAAATTAAAAAACTAATTTTTATATAAAATAAAAAATATAAATTAGGTAAAAAATAAAGAAAACAAAAGAGATCCACCTAAATAACTACACCAATACGTATATGCTTATATTGTTGATTTTCCTGAAGAAGCTCACCCAAAATTCGATCTCATTTTCATTCGAAGTATATTAGCAGCGAGATTGTTTCATAGGCCGGATAAATGCGGAATCCATCAATTCAATAAACAAGATAAAAGTGAAAGATAGTAGGTCCACAGTTATTTCACGGAGGTTATCCACGCTTGTCAAGGTTAACAGGCTATAACATCTAAGTTATGATTTATTGTCACTTTGATATCTATATATATTATTCTATAACTAGTCCGTGTTGATATACACTTTAATCTGTCCTATATATCTTGCGTAAATAGCTCACACAAAGAGTTATATGCGCGGGAGATAAAGTACTGAAGTGTATGCCCAAAGACAAATGCACTCTCTATTCCTACACTCTCATAGTGGAAGGGGTTGGTTCCGACACTGGCAGAGACAGATCAGGCGCTGGAGATGGCTTAACGTGCTCTTCGCGGTACGGGCGTAGATCATATTTTGAATAAATCCTACTCCGATCTACTATTCATAATCTGTAGCCGAACACGCAGTAGACAAATGAGACTGAATCGATATCCTATATTACGATTGTATGGAGTGTTTTGATTTATCAAATTTAGTCAATTTGTCATATTATTTAGAACTGTTGATATTACAGAACGACTTTAATATTAACTTGCGAAGGTATACGTGCCCTGTTCTTAGAAGGACTCGTAAGAAATTCATTCCGGTCTTCTTTTTATCAGAAACAAAAACAGAAAATATATTATCTGATACATATTGACTGTATCGTCTAATAAACTTCTATAAGGTAAAAATTCGGGTTAGAGAACAACCTTCTTCAAGTGTGAAAGATGTGACGGTACCTAAAGCTCTCCCTTCTTCAGATTCGACTGTATATAAACTATGCCGCATTACGCAATATGAGCCTTACAGAGCAATGTTTAATTAGTCTTAAGATAAGGTAGTCTTGTTTGCGATGCGCTTGCTTGCCAATTAAAGGTACATACGTGTTCCAGGTCTCGGTTAATTAATGGGTCACGGGGCATGACATGCCAATGGCGCCATCATTACAAGGGATTAAACTGCTATTGCGCTTTTTCTATTACTATTATTTTGTCAAATTCTACTACTAATTCACGATCCTTCAAATCTATAATCTTTAATAAAATTGTCAATAGGTTTTTCAATTAAATCTATTTTACGAATTGTACAGCATCATTTATTGAAAGCTCAATTTTCCTAATGTTTTAGGAGTGTGTGGTAGGTAGCGTGGGCACTAATAAAATCATAAAAACTTCTGCTTTTGATTTTAAAGCCACATATTACGAAATCAAATTACAAATGCTTCCAATTAGAACAGTAGTGTTTTATGCACTAATGATCTTAATAATCTGTTTTAGGACCAAATACTACGTGAGATTCTTTTTTAATCTATTTTAGTCCAAGCTAAAGAGCCTACGAATTTAACATCAATCGCTGACTAGTTGTACCAAAACATGTCGAAGACCTATAATGAAAAAGTTATTGCCTTGACTTGAATATACTTTTTAGGTGGCCTACATCTTGTTTAGTTGTAGTTAGTGAGATGTCTCTAACAAATTATTCCTTATTTGTTGTCGTGACTTCATTGATCGAGGGAGATGACGTTATAGCGGTACTTAGGCAGGGTATAAATTATGACGGCCTTGTTGGCGTAAAAGTAACAGTAAGTGCTCGTTTCGCTCGCAGAGGCCCTGGGCTCGATTCCGGGCAGGGAAAATTGATTTTTTTTTCATTTGTTACCCCTACTAGCAAAGTCGTGGCCTAGCAATAATTTTGTGATCGCAGCCGTTATTGTGTAGAAGTCATTAAGAAATAAGGGTCCCTTTACCAAGTTACCATACATAGTAGTATGGTAAAGTGTATCAACACTTATCGTCAGGTATGATTATAATCAAGCGATAATTTGTAAGCAATTTAAGAAAACAGGGTTATGTGAGCCACTTTTGTAATATTTTGATAAATGGTGTACCCATTGGGTACAATATTAGGAATAAAGTTGATAGTTTTCGTTATAATTAATTGCTGTATTGTAAATAATACTTAACAGGCATAGATATGAGTACCTTTAAAGATAAGATAAAAAACCTTTATTGAGAAATCAGGCCTAGATTTTTTATTTGCCCTTCTCCATTCCAAGTATATATAAGTAATATGTTAGTGCCTTGAATTTAAGTTATTTGTATAAAATGTACTTTTATTATCCTTATAAACCATTGGCAGTCATGAAGAATAAAAAAATCAGTACAAAACTTACTACCCAGGTTTTAGATGTGTTACATTCACCTTACAATGTAATAATCATGTCAATAAACGTATAAATAAAAAACTCTTAACAGTCTTTTCACGACATTGCACGAATCATGATATTTGAATTAACAAAATAAGTTCCATGAGAACCTTATTAGTTGATGACGAATAAATAACGTCCAAGTTACTTTACTAGAGGCTTGACTTTTCGTATTTTTCAGTTCCACCAAAGAATTTTTATTTGTAATTATAACTGTATATAACATCAGACTGTCAAAGCATTGCGTGGAGCGATTCAGTTAGTAAATTATACAAAAAGGTATTTATTCATGTAGTTTGGGGACATAATTTCATACACATGATTTCCATGCAATATTTTAATGGTATATAATAGAATTATATATTAGTAAAGTAGGCAATGAACCGCCGAATCCTACTCGGTTGGGCTGCGTTCGGGAAGTTGCGCCAGATATTTTCGTCCGATAATCCTCAGTACCTAAAGACCAAAGCGATGACCTACGTTTCTGAGACGTGGTCGCTGACTATGGGCCTCATGCGGAACCTCAGAGTCACTCAGCGTGCGATGGAGAGGGCTATGCTCGGAGTATCTCTACGTGATCGAATCAGAAATGAAGAGATCCGTAGTAGAACCAGTGATCGCGAACCTGAAGTGGCAATGGGCGGGACACATAGTCCGAAGGATCGATGGACGTTGGGGGCCGAAGGTACGGGAGTGGCGACCCCGCACCGGACGGCGCATTTTAGGCAGACCCCCCACAAGGTGGACCGATGATATAAAGAGGGTCGCCGGTAGCCGCTGGAGCCAGGCGGCGCAAGATCGGGCCTTGTGGACGTCATTACGTGAGACCTATGTACGACGACGACGACGACGACGACGACGAGGCAATGAATCTGCTATAAGATGAAAGATGGTTATTTAGAGAAGATACCGACTAGAAACTTAGTTATTAGTCATAAAACAATAATTCTGACATTAATAACTTTTTATATATGAATTGATTAAAATCCAAGCGTTTTTGGTAATTAAATATTTCTCAATTGTTTTTTACGTATTAAAATCCTTTTTACATATTTCTTATGTTAATGCAAGTCAAAGATTGATTGTGATATAAGAAATACTTTTGTAGCTTATATTTTTAACCTAAAATTTAGGGACACATGCATATCTTTAGCTCGGGTGTTATAAGTGTTTTAACTTGTACGTATAACACTATTTTAAGGTTACCGTGAAAATAGCATAAATAATTATCGATTTCCTTCGCTTATTGCATGATTCCTATGACAATGCTCCTGTTTTGAAACAACAATGCACCATGAGTCACGGCATATTGTTAGTCATATACGATGCGCATAAACCATGCTATTGTCATAGGAAGTACTGCCACCTACGGAGGCGACCCACGACCTGGTTAATTGGGTCCTATTTAAAAAAATTGTGTTATTGTAACACGACCCCCTCACCCTGTCTATGGCATGCCTACGAACGACGTTATACAATGGGAGATGTTTTAATGTTCATCTATATATAAAACACAAAATTTGTTTTTACCATCGTCGGTTATAGACTTTGAAATTATCCAGCCGATGTGCTTCAAACCGTGCACATTAAAACAAATATTTACCTTTAGTAAGCTTTTTTAACCGCCGAATCCAACTCGGTTGGGCAGCGTTCGGGAAACTACGGCAGATCCTTTCGTCCAATAGCCCTCAGTGCCTGAAGACAAAGCTCTTCGAACAGTCCGTGTTGCCAGTGTTGATCTACGGCTCCGATCGCTAACTATGGCCCTCATTCGAAAGCTCAGAGTCACTCAGCGTGCGATGGGGAGGGCTATGCTCGGAGTTTCTCTACGCGATCAAATCAGAAATGAGGAGATCCGTAGCAGAACCAAAGTCACCGACATAGCCCTACGAATCGCGAACCTGAAGTGGCAAGGGGCGAGGCACATAGTCCGACGGACGGATGGACGTTGGGGCCCGAAGGTGCTGGAGTGGCGACCCCGCACCGGGCGGCGCAGTGTAGGGAGACCCCCCACAAGGTGGACCGACGACATAAAGAGGGTCGCCGGTAGCCGCTGGAGCCAGGCGGCGCAAGATCGGGCCTTGTGGACATCATCACGTGAGACCTATCTTATCTCAATATTTCCAATTGACGAAAGAAATTAATGGTACGAGGATTCCTTCATGGTGTTCATAGTATAACCCACTAAAAACTCAGTCGGATGTCTTATTTTTGCACCCTTACCATAGGAATATAATTTTAATTTGCCTTATTAAGATTAGAGCAATCCATTCACTGCCACGCTATTTAATCGTTTAAGCGATCCCTCAAATTATACTACGACTTTTCAATTAATCTTCTTTTAATAAATTAAATTTATTGAGTGACATTGTTAGAACGCCTTCTGGCAGTTTGTTTTAGAAACGTATACCATTAAATGAGTTGTTAATTTTATGTAGCCTTCTAGAATTTGTCATAATTTTCTTTTTGTTTCTTATGTTATATGAGATGCAATCACTGTTATCTTTGTACACCAAGTTTTGGAACATGGTTAGAACAAGAAACTCATTCATTTGTCAAGAGATATAAAAACTACTAGCAAAGCGACTTATTTTGCATTGTTCGAACATTCGTATATTCCCAGGGAATCTGCAATTACGCGGGTTACATTACGAGAAACTGCTAGTGTATAGATATGTACCGTTTCGTGATCGTTAATGCGATTTATTGGATTAAGCAGTAAAGCAGTGCAATATCGCAGTATGCGATTACGCTCACGTGGAACTCCACTGAGGGTGTCATAGCTGACGACCTTGCTGTCCTATAAAGCCTTGCGAAATTCTGGAAATTTTGAAAATTGTTACGATCTAGTGAATTTGATCAAGCGCTCGTTAAATCACGGCAGTTATTTATCCAAACTTTCTCAACGCCTGAAGTCATCCAAAAGGGTTAATTGTCAGTAATTCAAGATATCTTTATTCAAGTGGCCTTTACATCACTTTTGAATTGACAAATATCGTTTTTTAATAGTTTATTTAAATGTACGGTTGATGATGACATTAAAAAACAACCTACAATCTTAAGTCACGAGGATTCCTTCGTGCCTTGTTCTGAGATCAGCCCACAACAAATAGTCGGGTGTACTTTTTTCTCATCATCATTACAATATATATATATATATATATATAGTAATATAAGTTTATTCTATATCGATCAGAGCAATTCATTCTCTCCCACGTTTTTTATCTTCTAATAAGTCCTTCAAATTACAGAATCATTTTTCAATTACTTTTCTTTTAATAAAAGATTGAAATTTATTCAAAGACTTTTTGTTATTTCTCCTGGGAGTTTGTTATAGAAACGTATACAGTTACCCTTGATTGACTTGTGAATTTTATGCAGCCTACTAGAATTTTATTTTTATTTCTTAAGTTATATGAGGTGTATTTACTTTTTTTTGTCAATATTTTTGTGGACCTACAACAAGTTTTCCAAGATGTATATACCGTGAGGTGTCATTATTTTCAATACTCTGTATTTGATTTTTAGAGACTCTCTTGGACCCATATTAAAAATCGCACGAACAGCCCTTTTCTGCAGTACTATTATTGCATCTATATCAGCAAGACTACCCCAAAGTAAAATGCCATATGAAATAATGCTGTGAAAGTAATTGAAATAGACCAATCTTGCAGTTTCAACGTCCGTAAGACGGCGTATTATTTTAACCGCGTTAGCTTCAAAGCTGAGCCTGTTCGATAGACCACCTATATGGGGTATCCACTGTAGCTTACTATCTAATGTAATACCTAAGAAACCGGTACTATCTACCAGATCAAGTTGATCATTATTAAGTTTAACAATGGTTTTAATTTGTTTAACATTTGACAACGTGTAGTGATTAGCTTCAAACCATTGTACTAATTACATATGAACCCTGTTGCTAAATATGGTCCTTTAAATAGAGTTCATAGTGACGCAGACGGCGATGGAAAGAGGTGAGATATGAAATACGTACCAAGAGAATTAAAGTAATCGGTCATAGGTCGGAAATCGGCTTTGGACAAGAAAATGTTGTCGTTGGTCCGCCCATTAGCAACTGGTTACGCAGTACGCACGAACCCGATTTGCGGTAACCTTTGAGAGAGACCTATGTCCAGCGATGATCGGTCATCGTTTGAAACTACCAAGATTAATTTGCTTAATTACCTAGGTCTAAACTTGTACGACAAGTTTAGGCCGCATTTTTCTTTTCTTCTCGTATCTCAGACATATTTACTACTCGTAAAAGGAGCCATTGCTGACGTCTTGCGAGTCCATTCCCACTGCAAATACCTTTTTTCCAGTTTCCTCTAGTTGTTTTACGTGTTGGCTTTTTATGTAGTAATATAATTTAATGTCAATAGACTCATGATATTTGACAGGGACAACACAAAGTTATTATAATAGTTATAAAAGGTTTTTGAAAGATGTTAATTACATTAAGCAGCATAGGCTGGTACAAATATGTCTATATTTTATACTTTCAGCCAGGTCAGACGCTGGAAAAGGACCAGGCAACGCCAGCCATGTTGACAACGAGTGCGATGAAGTTCGGCTGGATCAAGGGTGTGTTGATGCGGTGCCTCCTCAACATTTGGGGTGTGATGCTCTTCCTCCGACTGTCCTGGGTCGTTGGACAGGCTGGCATTGGTATGTTTACAGCTTCATAGTAAACACTACTCATATCTCTTTCTACTTATAATTAGTACGAGGACTGAGATGCTTACTTGTACATTGCATAAACATATCGATACCTCTCAATAGTATAAGCGATATTGTGGACTCCAACTTGTAATTTTATATAAACTATCATTAATACATATCATCGCGATGATCACATATTGATACTTTTTAGAAATTCCAATCAATATTGGTCAATTTGTTCTTCCGTTATAACGAGAGAGATCCTTTAAAAAATCTAGAATTGATGATGGAAATGAATATTTATGATAAAATTTTATAAAACGTGTAATGTTCAGACATATTACATATTTATATAGAAATATAGACCAAGAGAAACAAACGCATAGTCATTACCTGCGGAACTGATTTTTTCATGCTTAGTTATCAATATTTTACGCTTAGTTTTGCGTTTACATATTTGTGTTAGATGTGCATTGTTTAACTTAATTAGGTTTAAAAAAATGTTGGTATTTTCTTATCTACCTTTGTACCCATATATAAAAGAAACAACATTGATTGACTCATCACTATTGCCCTAAAATGCCGATTGGTTTGAAATATTGGAAAGTCTCGAGAATCTTGTGTATTCATCCTTCATTCATTCCTTCATGCTCACTAAGGGCGTTAACGGTATTAGTTAGCCGAGACTGTGGCACCTATATAACTAGTAATTTAGTCAGTTTTTTTATTACTTCGTGTGTAATTAAAAAAATAATGGCTTCAATAGAAATAATAGCTGGAAAGTGTCACGATGGCGGTGTTTGTAGTGATGTACGGTTCACTACTAACTGGCTCATTGGTCTAGTGGTTAGCATGTTCGACTACAGACATGAGGTCCTGGGTTCGAGTCAAAAATTCAAAATTCAAAAATCAATATTGAGTTTTCTATTAAGATTTTCTCATTATTTGGCCGAAGTTGGGAAATTGGCGGTGTGCTCCACCCCCGTGCCTCGGAGAGCACGTTAAGCCGTCGGTCCTGCGCCTGATCTCTCTCCGGTCGTGTCGGATTCCCGTCACATCGGACTATGAGAGTGAAGGAATAGAGAGTGCACTTGTGTACTATGCCTGCCAATCCGCAGTGGAGTAGCGTGGTGGGTCTATGCTCTAAAAACCCTCGCTCCTCGGAGTGAGGAGGTCTGTGCCCAGCAGTGGGACGTTAATGTGCTGCTACTTACTTACTACGGAATCACGCCTACAGGCTGACATACAATAGTGCGGGTACTCGCATCGGTAGTAGAGTTCCTGGGTTCGATTCCCGATAAGCCAAGTTCAGCATTTTCTTTTTTGACTTAGCCTGGATTGTGGCTCTGGCTACGGCTAGTTACCATCTTAACAATAAAGACGCGTCTAGATTGCCTTTAATCTATCTATAATCGAAAAGTATCATTCTCATTTACTATTATCACTTGTTTTGTTAGCGTTAACTAAGCAATACATTAATTAATTTAAGACAAATGTTTTATAACTTGGATATTCTTGCATGCCTCTTCAAGACGTTGGGATTGAGAGTCCATTTTGTCCGTCTATCGTTATATATATGTATGTAATATCCTGTGTCGGCAGCACAGGCATCGCTGCTAATATTGACAACGTCGGTGGTCACCACCATCACGGCACTCTCCATGTCCGCCATAAGTACCAACGGGGTTATTAAAGGAGGTAAGTAATATATGTAAAACAAATAATTGAAGGCATATTTGACTGAAGGGATTTATTTACTTAATTTGAGATTTTTAAATGTATCGATAATGCTTAACTAATGCTTAATAATTACAAAGTAAATGACTGACTTAGGAAGTTTAAATGGATTATGTACTAGTTGTAAATGAATAAATTAGTCGTTCTGGATACAAATGAATATTTCTTACATGTTATGAGTTAACATGTAATTATCGCAATTTTAATTTATTTAAAAGTGTAAATCATCATTGTTCTTTTCTGTGAACAAAAACATTATCCCGGGAGCAATTCCGAGATGCAAATAGGTTGCTTCATTCAATTACATAGCTTTCAGTTGCATAATTTTGTAGATAAGTTGCGATAGTTTTACATCCTTTAAGAGGATAATTATTAACAGCTGTTGTGCCTATCCTATTAGATAATATTTAAATAATTGTTTCCGTCTTCATTGCTCGTTTATAGTTCTTCTTAGTTCATATATATTTTGCATGCTGTGGCAACTAGTAAGTGGGTTTGCAGTAATTACTTTTTGTTACTTATTCATGTGATTTATTTTGCGTATTATTACTTATTACTGTGACCTGTTTATGACCTATTTAAATAATTTCTTAATGAATTTAGTTTATTTAATACTGACCATCTGTTATTTAATTCGCACGCGCAGTGCCTCGTTTGCATATTTTGGTGTTGGTAAGTTTGAGTTTACCACGACCACACAGATAGACATGGTAGATGACTTTGTTTTATAATATATAACAGCGTCAACTGTTTGTAGATAATAGCTTCATTGGATAAGTGTTACTTAACAAATAATGTTTATTGATTTATGGACCAGGTGGTACGTACTACATGATATCGCGGTCGTTGGGGCCGGAGTTCGGAGGGTCGATTGGGTTAATCTTTTCGATGGCGAATGCTGTTGCGTGCGCTATGTACGTTGTTGGATTCGGGGAGTCCCTTATCACTCTCATACCGGAAACGGCCTATATGGTCAGCAAAAGTTGGGTGAGTTTGCACCAAGATGTTTATATAAGATTCATTACAAGCCAGCAGTCTGCCTTAGTCCTGCCTACACATTTTATCTATCCAAGGACCGCCAAAAGCTTCACTTGTCGAATTAGATCTAAATGTAATATGTCTTCTATCCTATTTAAAGTATTTTATTATACGGCTATTATAAACATAAAGAGGAACCAAATTATTTTTTTGTATACAGCATTGATCAATTCTATATGATTACGATCTGCTAATGTAGTAACAGCAAGTGAGATCTTCAAAATCTTTTGTAATATCAAACGAATTTTATACTACTTTGTTATATATTATTAGATCAAATGTATCTTATTAACCATGAAAATTGCAATTTAAAAGTTTACTAAAAAAACTCAATCAATTTGATTTTTTAGTTGACTTAAGGCGCATTAAAAACATGACTATGATGAGGAATTGATTTTATGTAATTTTATGAAGATAATTGAATGTAATAAATCGTTAAGTTACTGTTTAATAATTTTTTTAGGACCAAGCAATTTACGGTTGCATAACCATAGTGCTGCTGACGGGTATCGTAATAGTGGGGCTGGAGTGGGAGGCGAAGGCACAGATTGTCCTCCTCATCATTCTCCTGGCAGCCATCGCGGACTTCTGCATCGGTTCCATTATAGGCCCAAAGGGAGATATAGAAGTTGCTCAAGGATTTGTAGGTTACAATAGTGAGTATATTGTTATCCAAGAATTAAAAAAAACGAAAATTAAGGTGATTGACTATTTACTACACAGATTGATATTTATAAAAAGATACTTAGTAAAAAATTATTTCTTATATATAAATGAATGTCTTATAAATAAAATGAATATCTGATAAATTAAATATTTATTAGACTTCAATAGATAATTTATAAATAAATTATTAATATAAATGTACTAGGCGTAAATTAAAATCTAGTAAATACATTATATCCTAGGTATAAATGAATACTTACTTATTTAAAAAATTAACTGTGTGTGATACTAAGATAAGAAAATATTTGCATGATTAATGAATACCTAATCAATATGATAATTATTAGCTATGAATGAGTTTCTAGTAAATAAGATATTTACGAGGCATAAATTAATATCTATAGTAATGATTAAATTTTTTCCTAGGAATAAACTTTATTGGTTAAATATTAATTGAAAATAAATTAATGCCTACTAATTTCATTGTGTATGATACTTAGTAAATGAATTATTTGCTAGGAATTAATAAATGGATAATAAATAAAATATTTACTAGTTACAAATGAATACCTGCTAAATCAAATATGTATGAGCTCTAAATGAATAACTAGTAGATTTACTAGGTATAGGTGAACAAATATCAACTCAATAATTAATCGTTGTTCTAGTGACGGTGTTACGAAACAACATGGGATCAGACTATAGGCTGTTTGAGGGGGTGGAGCATAACTTCTTCTCCGTGTTCTCCATATTTTTCCCTGCCGCTACGGGAATATTGGCCGGTGCTAATATATCTGGCGATTTAAAGGTATATTCAAAACAAATCAAAACAAAATATCTTAATTCAAGTAGGCATATTACAGCATTTTTGAATCGTCAAATATTTTTTTTCTTTCCACACTCTAATTCTAATGTACGTCTGATGATGATACTCCAGAACGACTTAAAATCTAAAGTTACGCGGGTTCCTTCGCGCCCTGATCCGAGAAGAGCACACAACAAACTTAGTCGGATGTTTTGTTTTTTTGTTATCATCATCATTACAATATCATATTAGTTTAATATATTTCAATTCAAATTAGAGCAGTTCGTTCACTCCCACGCGTTTCTATCGTCTAAGTACTCTTGCAACTTATAATACGATTTTTCTATCAACTTTCTTTTAACAAAGACTTTGAATTTATTAATTGACATTTCTAAAACGTCTTGTGGGAGTTTATTATAGAAACGTATACAGTTACCCTTAAATGAGTTGTTAATTTTATGCAGCCTACTAGAATTTACAACAAGTTTGTTTTTGTTTCGTAAGTTATATGATATACATTCACTCTTTTTATTAAAAGAGTCAATGTTTTTGTGTACGTACAACAAGTTTTCTAATATGTATACGCAGTGAACTGTCATTATGTTAACTGCCTTGAATTTGTTTCTTAGCGACTCTCTTGGACCCATATTGTAAATCGCACGAACGGCCCTTTTCTGCAGCACAATATTGCATCTATATCAGCAGCATTACCCCAAAGTAGAATACCGAATGACATAATGTTGTGAAAGTAGCTGAATTATACCAGTCTGGTAGTATCAACATCTGTCAGACGACGAATTTTTTTAACAGCGAAAGCCGCGGACCTGACCCTATTCGATAGACCACTTATATGGGGCCCCCACTGTAATTTAATATCTAATGTTATACCTAAGAAAGCGGTATATCTACAAGGTCTAGTTCCTCATTATTAAGTTTAACAATGGTTTGCATTTTGATATGAACATAAGGTTCATCTGAAGGGAAATGAACTCCGACGTTCAGAATCAGTAGATGTCAATATAACTGTCAATATGCGTTGGTGATTAAAAGGACTTGAGATGTTTTCTCAATCCCTTTTTACTTTTATCCAGTAGGCTAGTAACTGAAATCAGAAAAACATTCGGTGAAAAAAAAAACGTGGTGCTTAAGAAAATATTTTGTAAGCAGGCTTTTGTCCAACAATGGGACATTAATAGAGAGTTCCCACTTCTGATTTTACAAACACTAATTACAAGAACGTGATAGGTGCAATCTCTTTGTAGTTATTTATTTATAAACACCACTTATCTGCCTTCTCCTTTCTATGACGGTCGCTCTAACGCCAGGGTTGTCAGGAAGAGATAAGACAAAAGATAAAAGAACCTAAATCTGTATAAAAGTACGTTTCTGTGGTGGTGTTCAATATAGCATATTATCTATCTATTTTTGTAAATATTCAAATTACAAATATAGTTAGAAAAGTGAGTCAAAAATTCTTCGTTTTAGGATCCCCAGAAATCTATCCCCAAAGGGACTCTCCTAGCTATATTGTTGACCACAATATCGTACGTGTTGATTGCAATCATCGCTGGCTGGACTGTTTTGCGTGATGCGTCGGGTGATATAGCAGATATAGCTTCTTGGAGTATGGACCAGTGTCGGATCAACGGCACCTGTGCCTACGGACTCCATCACAGTAACGATGTGAGTAAAATAATGCTTCATTTTAAAATGTTTATTAACGTGGCCATTAAAATGTGAACCATTGTGAATCAATGGCATATGTAAAATGTTATTATTTTAAAATAGTTTATATAATTCGTAAAATTTGTATGTCTATTTATGTGCATTATTTATTATTATAGTAGTAGTGTAATTATTTACTAAAGGCCTACTGGGGTCTAGAAAATGTTACAACATGTGTCATTATTTAATGATTTATTTAGATCTACTCACACTGTTACAGCATCAATGTCTACTTGTATGGCCTCAGTGTCCTTAGAGATTTCGACTTTAAACTTTTAAATCACATGCAAGTCATAGATATCTCGACGTTTTTATGACTTTTTAACCGACTTCAAAAAAAGGAGGAGGTTATCAATTCGTCTGAATTTTTTTTTTATGTTTGTTACCTCATATTTCCCGACTGGGTGGACCGATCTTGATGATTTTTTTTTTAAATGAAAGGTGGAGCTCGTCATAGGGTCCCATTTTTTTAAATCCAGTTCTGATGAGGGCATCCATGAGAAAACCGGATAAGTGTTAAATTTGCATTAAGCATGTGTGCGACAAATGGACGAATAACTCAAGATCACGCGAACCGATTTCGATGATTATTTTTTTTATTGGAAATGATATACTTCAAGGGTTGTTTCGTGATAATTTGTTTAGGTTCTGATGATGGATTCCATGACAAAGTAAACGGAACTCTTCAATTCTTCAATTCTCGACAGAATTTTCTATAGGCTATCCCGATATTTGAATTGCCTACCGTAACTTCAGTATAGTCAAGTGCTAGTCGTAGATAAATATAAAGATCAATGGATCTCCTCAACGGCTTACAGTAAGGGTGCGGTTTATGGCAGAAAATATAAGTGTCTGTAATCAAATAGCAATGTGCTTACGTATGTTGCTGCATTGAAACACGTTTACTTCAGATTCACTAAAAATAAAAAAATAAATACAAATTTTAACAAAAAAAGAACCGCCTTCCAAGGAAGATGTTCCCCGCGTGTCCACTTGGCAGCTCCCGCGTTTCCCCCACCTACAGCTACATATGTAGGCACCTTGGCTGACACCGACTCCAAATATAAGAATACTAAGAACACTATAGAAAAATACGTAATTATTTCTTAGAGTTTTTAATTACTCTTTTTAGAGCATATTAATATATTTGTAAGTCTGTTTTGGAGGTGGTTCTTTTTTTGTTAAAATTTTTATTTTGGTAAATTATTTATCGTGATTAGAAATAATATAGGACCGAGTGTTCTTACCTAACTAACACTGGACCTGGTGAAATAAATATACTTTATATTTAAATGAAGTTTTCATTTTATGATTTTACTAGAATTTAGGAGATTTTAATTTTTTATTTCTTATATTAAATTGCTCTAGATTTTTATAAAAAAATTTTGTGCATACATCTTGGTCAATCAATTTTTGCGTATCCAAACTTCATCCTTGAGTGAGATGAGAGTATTATTTAAAACATTTCTTTTTAGAAACCTACTTTTTCTCCAAGACTCTATTAGCACCGGGATTCTGGTATTTTCTTATTATTTTTGTGAACCGTAAACTCGTTTTTCGGGTATTTAAATATAAAAAAAAAACATCGTTGGTTTTCTATAGCCCAGTTATAGATGTTAAACGGTTTTATAACTGTTGTTAAATACGTATCAGTTAATAGGAATTCAGTTGTAACTGTATTTATGGGTCGACCACTTTAGATAGTTTAAACCCATTATATGTTTTTTGAGATGTTTATCAAGAGAGAAAACGCCGTGACTCAGTTACTTTTTTCAATAACACACTTATTGAATGAACAAATTCTTTGGATAATGGGACAAAATGAACAGTTGATTAAGGCAACTGTTACCGTTATAGTTTTGTTAAGTACCTTCTCATAAATATTGCTTCTTTCGCATATTTTTTGTGTAATTTTTGTTTTTTACTAGTAAACTAGCTGTGACAATTTTGACAGATATTGCCGTGTATTATTTTTTATAAATTTCTACCTTATCCCCTGTCACGCTGGGATATTTCAATCAGGAGTGAGGGACTCGCTGGCGTGCGAGAAGGCTCGCTAAAACCAGCAATATCCTTTCATGGAGCAAATAACGGTCGGTAAAGGAAGTATCCTTCCTCGGGTTCTTGTATGTCTCCTTCAGTGAAATAATAGCATCGTATACCCACCACATTCTTTCGATGAAAAGCGTTGCGCCAGCTATGCCCTTCAGCGATAGTTGCCCTTGAACTAGCGTCATCAAGAAATACCTTACTCAGCCATTATACTATCAAAAGCTGACATAAGCTAAAGCTTCACACAAGTACTTTTTACCCACATATGAGCTGCGTAACGACTGTTTATCTGCACGAGGCTTGATCTATATATGATCTCAAGTTAGACCTTATGTTAATTTCATTACAAGTTCGAAGCCTATGTCAATTATCTGTCATATTTTAGCTCCTCAGATGTACATCCAAATGATGTACATTTAAGGGGTTTAATGTAAAACTTCGGGCTTTTCAGGTAATTCGTCTCGTGTCAGGGTTTGGGCCTTTGATCTATGGCGGATGTTTTGCTGCAACTCTATCGTCAGCACTTGCGTCTCTTGTCTCCGCCCCTAAAGTGTTTCAGGTAAAAACAAATTCGTATAACAAATGTTCCGAGTTGGTTACAAAAATTGTATTGGTCATTTTTTTATGTCTTTACCATCTATTTTATGTTTATGTAACTTTACAGGTGTTGTATGGCACATAAAACTTCTACGTATATAAGTAATCAATGAAAATCAATTTTAAAGGTTTTAACATAATGTTTTTCTATAAACGAAGATTCACGAACTTTCATAAAAGTCTACTTCTAACTTTGTTCTGCGATATTGTCGGTATTTATTAAGCAGAATCAATCTTCCGAAACTTTGGTAGATTTTATACCAACCAATATACTTGCGAATTTGACGCGCACAAAGGACATACTTTAAATGTAATTTGCTTGACAGCTTTTATCGTCACATGTATAGATCACGTTGTTCTTTATCATATTATGTTTTATATTTACCAATACCATTGTCTTTAATTAGATTAGAGAGATTTTTAAATCAGATTTATTTTTGATTCTTTGTCAGGCTCTGTGCCAGGACAAGTTGTATCCGTACCTAGACTTCTTCGCGAAGGGCTACGGTGCCAACAACGAGCCCGTGCGTGGATATGCCCTCACCTTCATCATCGCCATCGCTTTCATACTCATGGGTGAGAAGAATTTCAATATAATTGTTCGAAATATTTTTGGTACAGTCTTTCATAAAAACTAGTCAATTAAAGCTTCGCCTTAAAAAGATGGATTCTAAACTGTACCATTTCTCTTTTTTAAACAAAAAAAATTTGGCAAAACAAGTTCTTATCGTTTAATACAAATAGAAAGTCATTGTTTCACATATAGCTTTACATCTTATTTACCGTTTACAATTCTGTACAAACTTCTGTATATAAAAATAGGCATAAATTGAATATGTGGTATTTTGTGTGTGAAATATAATTGTGTTTTGTATCTTCCAGGAGGATTGAATCAAATAGCTCCACTAATCTCCAACTTCTTCCTGGCTGCGTATGCCCTCATCAATTTTGCCACCTTCCACGCCAGCCTCGCCAAGCCCGTCGGCTGGAGACCTACTTTCAGGGTGATTACTGTTACATTTAAAATTATTAAAAAAAGCTTTGCATCGACTTTTCTTTTTTATCTATGTTAAAAGAACAATAACTCTGGTGCTACAAAGAGGTAGCATACAACCTATTATAATGATACAAAAACTTACTTTGGTACTAAAATGTCATTTACATTGATATTTACTAATATTGAAAACTTAATTTAAATGTAACGAATCTCTGGAGAAAAGTTGTATGGTGAGGCGATACTTAACCCCGACTGAAATCTGGTGGGGAAGGATTCCCCACCAGATTTCCCGTTTCATGCACCCCGATCACCCTGGAATGTGGAACACACGCACTCCCACTTGTTATCCTATGGACGAACATCAACAGTTCGCTTGCGCAGACCAATATGGTGCCCCGGATGAAGCCGAATCAAAATTCATAACAGTAGGAGGAAAGGCCTAAAGCCGGGTTCTCTGCCACCCAACCTTCTGCGACGGATAGCACCAAAAATATATTTAAAGTAGTTCAATTTTTATAAAATAAAATGTTTTTACGCATACTTCGACTTGGGGAGTTAGCTGATGAATGCGTGACGAGCGGGTCACCAAATGTGATCGAGCGAGGCGAACATGATAAAATATTTGTAAAAACTTAATGAATATATTGTGCATATATACAATTATATATGTTTTTTTCAGTCATATGGTTTAAATCTTACTCGTTTTTTTTAGTTGTACAATATGTGGCTGTCACTGTTTGGTGCGATGGTGTGCGTGGCCATCATGTTCGTCATCTCGTGGGGCACGGCTTTGCTCACCTTCGCGTGTTTGCTAGCGCTCTATCTCCTCGTTTCATACAGAAAACCTGGTATGTATTATAAATGTAATCACCACTACCACTCTCACTATCACCACCATCATTGTAATGATAATTACGGTGGCGACGCGAGATAAATAGTGGCACACAATTACCTTGCGTAACGAATATTTTACTGTAACATTCTATAGCAAGTTTCATTATAAATGTGTCAAGTTTTAAAGAGTATTGTATTGTTATTTGTGAATCTCTTATCAGATGTGAACTGGGGCTCCACGACGCAGGCTCAAACATACAAGGCGGCGCTCTCCGGAGTGCACCATCTCAATAGGATCACGGAACACGTTAAAAATTATAGGTAAATAACTTAAGCCTGACACGCTTCGTCGTCAAACTATATCACATGAAATATACTATTGGAATTACACGAAAAACTAAGTATATATGTACACTTTCCTAGACCATTACCTTCTCCTCTCCCCCTCCGGTCTCCTGCCCTATACACGAAAAGGGAATTCACAAATACAAAGTGTTACATGTAGTTCCAAATAAAATGGTTGATAGTGGTGGATAACGATGATGGAAATAACGACTACTAGGAAATACAATATATACGTACATATGGTACAGGCTAAATATTAAAATGAATGAAGTCATAATTTTAAACTTCTCCAGGCCTCAAATATTGGTGCTGACAGGGTTTCCTGGTGAGAGACCCATCCTGACTGACTTCACGTACCTCCTCACCAAGGGATTGTCGTTGATGCTCTGTGGACACATCATGCAGGTAAATTTCGCAATATTTCAATTTTTTTAGGTTGTGACAAATTCGAAAAATATCTTTATCAAGGTCTATCTAACACGTACTGTGTTAGAAAGTGTAAAACTGCAGACAATTTTTGTCTAATACAGACATGCAAAAACACCTTTGGAGCTCCTGAAATATCTGTTGTGCGTGGACATGTATATGATATACACAAATATACGTATACACATACGCGGGCACGCACATTCTCACACGCACTCATACAAATATGCGTACACCCATGTACTCATGTTCTCACATATTCACAAATATTCTTTTTTAAAATATGAGTGGGTTTGCTATTACAAATTTTTGTTTCTGTAATATTGACTTATAAGTTTTTGTTACTACAATAGGTGTTTTAAAAAATTGATGATTTCCTTAGAGTCCAGTGAACCACCGTACCCGCGAGGCATTAACCAACAGGGCTAACCATTGGTTCCTCAAGAGAAAAATTAAGGCGTTCTATTCGCTCGTTGATGACGTCAGCTTTAAAGATGGCGCTAGCGCGCTCTTACAGGTAATATCGATATATAGGTTGTTTACATGTGACATTCTAGGCTCGATGACGACAGAATTATTGTTGTTATTGGTTATATACACTTGACTCCCGCCATGTCTTGGGAGAAATTCTGGGTTATATGTAGCCTGCCAACTTGTAGTTGAGCAGCAAATAGGTCTCTGGTCTAATCTAATAATAATAAATCAACTCTGCTTCAAGTGTTTTTTGATTTAGGTCTTTAATAAGCTGACTTAACTTATCTTTGGGAGGTGGTGAAAATTAGAGATGACAAGTTGTGTTGTTCAGGCGAGTGGCGTTGGTAAGCTGAAGCCAAACATCCTGCTGATGGGCTTCAAGGAAGACTGGCGGAGCTGTGGCCGCAGCGAGCTAGCTGACTACGTCGAGGTTATGCAGTAAGTCACTTTCTATGATAGTCTTGTCGGTGTAACAAACATCCTCTCTGTTATGAACAAGGGGTCTTTCCTGCGTCCAGCTATGGAATTTTAATAGGCTGCTAGTCAATTCATAGGCCATGTAGCACGCACTTTTTAATAGAAGTAAAACCTCTAAATTTTTTGCGTGAGCTTTTTATAGATGTCGCTGTTCAATTTTACGCAATATAAATTTAATTAATATTTGACAAATCTATATTGAGTGACATCTACAAGTTTAAGAAATGTGTACTCAAACTTATATGAATGATTAAAACGGTATTCTATTAAAGATTGTACATTTGAACAAGATAAGTCAAATCAAATCAAAATATCTTTATTCAAGTAGGCATATTACAGCACTTTTGAATCGTCAAATATTTTTTTTTCTTTTCTTTTCCACACTCTAATTCTAATGTACGTCTGATGATGATACTCCAGAACGACTTAAAATCTAAAGTTACGAGGGTTCCTTCGCGCCCTGATCCGAGAAGAGCCCACAACAAACTCAGTCGGGTTTTTTTTTTTTTTGTTATCATCATCATTACAATATCATATTAGTTTAATATATTTCAATTCAAATTAGAGCAGTTCGTTCACTCCCACGCGTTTCTATCGTCTAAGTACTCTTGCAACTTATAATACGATTTTTCTATCAACTTTCTTTTAACAAAGACTTTGAATTTATTAATTGACATTTCTAAAACGTCTTGTGGGAGTTTATTATAGAAACGTATACAGTTACCCTTAAATGAGTTGTTAAGTTTATGCAGCCTACTAGAATTTAAAACAAGTTTGTTTTTATTTCGTAAGTTATATGATGTACTGAATTTACAAACTTGTTGTAAATTCTAGTAGGCTGCATAAAATTAACAACTCATTTAAGGGTAACTGTATACGTTTCCATAATAAACGTTTTAGAGATGTCAATTAATAAATTCAAAGTCTTTGCTGAAAGAAAGTTGATATAAAAATCGTATTATAATTTGCAAGAGTACTTAGACTCTTTTTATTAAAAGAGTCAATGTTTTTGTGTACGTACAACAAGTTTTCTAATATAAATATATAGTGAACTGTCATTATGTTAACTGTCTTGAATTTATTTCTTAGCGAATTTCTTGGACCCATATTGTAAATCGCACGAACGGCCCTTTTCTACAGCACAAATATGGCATCTATATCAGCAGCAGTACCCCCAAGGAGAATACCATATGACATAATGCTGTGAAAATAGCTGAAATAATCTAGTCTGGCAGTATCAACATTTGTCAGACAACGAATGCTTTTAACCGCGTAAGCCGCAAAGCCGAGCCTGTTCGATAGACCACTTATATGGGGCCCCCACTGTAATTTATTATCTAACGTAATTCCTAAGAAAGCGGTACTGTCTACAAGGTCTAGTTCCTCATTATTAAGTTTAATAATTGTTTGCATTTGTTTAACATTAGGCAGACTAAACTTAACACATTTTGTTTTGTTTCCGTTGAGCAATAAATTATTAGCTTCAAACCATTGTACCACTTCATTGAGAGAGTTGTTTACGTCGTCATAATTTGTTTGTCGCCTTTTAATCTTAAATAATAGCGAAGTATCATCAGCAAACAGAACAATCTCATGATCACTCTTAACAAAGTAAGGAAGGTTATTGATATAAATGAGGAACAGAAATGGTCCTAATATGGATATATATGGAGAGTGTAAGCTAAAAGTAGGAACTTCAAATATTTACATATTTAATATTTTCTGTCGTGTGTTTTTAAATAGACATCAAGTTTTATTGAGGTAATAAATATTCTATATTTCTTTTTAAAGCAAAGCCCTGGATCTCCACATGGCGCTGGCTCTTCTCCGTGTTGAAGGTGGGTTGTACACGAGCGAGGCGTTGGATGACGACCTGCAAGCTTATCTCAATGACACCAACGTGCGGGACCTTTCGGCCTTCTCTCGTGAGTACTTGCAGGCCTCAAACTGCCGCATGGTGCACTGGACCTAGTAGCTTTTGGTGGTTCATGACTTCGTAAAAAGGCATGTATCTTGGATGAAAGGAGCGTTGGATTCGAAAATAACCTAAGTACCTATATTTATAAAGTGTCTACACACCCATAAACGCGTACACGCATGCACGTGCACGAAAACATGCCTACACACCGACGTACTCACATGTATTATCTAGTTATTAAGCTCTGATCTACAATACAGACTTCCTCTTACGACGAAGGGAAACAATTTTTTAAATTCTCATATATCAATAAAGATATTTTTTTTATTATATCTGCTACACATTGAATTTTGTCACGTGTGTGACAAAGTTTTACAGATAATAGAAACACTTTTAAACTGTTTTAAGTTGCATGCTTTCTTTGCATGGCTTTATTAGTGTTTTTAAATAAGTTCTATATTGTATAAAAGTGCTTTTTTATAGCGCTTTATCGTAACTTTATGTAATGGTAAGTGATAGTATGTACTAAGGTTAACCACCTTACTGATAAGAAGTTACTTATCTCTTATATCGCGTACAGAAAACGTTTCACAATGATTGATTTGTCAATTGTAATAATAAACTCACGAATCCCACGGCTGGTTTTCATAGTCTTAATACAGAAGATACAAAAAATAATACTAACAATATATAAATATTTATGAATGATTAAATAAAGCTGCTTCAATTCATCGTTCACAGGTTCAATGGGTGATAGCTGTAAAGACTCCAAATCAACTGAAAGCTTGAACACGCACTCAAGAGGTGAATTTAATACTCTTATTGGACTGTATCTAGTACTAACTTTTCACAGGTATATTGAAAAAATTGGAGTTCCACAGGGTACCATATTAAGACCTTATCTGTTCCTCATTTACATTAATGACTATCTGTACTTTGTTACGTTTACGACTATGAATTTGTTTATGGGGATTATGGGGATGTAATTAATTGATGAAAAATGTATTATGATGACATAAATAACTTTCTCAATAAAGTTAGTACAATGGTTTGACACTAAAACTTCACTTGGAATTGAACAAATACAAATCATTGTTAAATTTAATAATGAAGAACTAAACTTTGCAGATAGTTTACTTCTTTTAGGTATCGCTTAGATTATAAACTACAATGAGGACTTCATATAAGCATTCCATCAAACAGGCCTAGTTCTGCGGCTCACACTGTTACAAAGATTTTTCATCATAGTGTCTAAGAAATTGTTGGACTAGTTTATTTCAATTAGTTACCCTGCAATGTTTATTATCTTAAAATTTACCAGTGCTACATAGCGTATGAATGTGATGTCACCATAATTTTTAATGACACTTATAGGGCAATCGTTTGATGTAAGTAAGAACTAGAGAAGATATTTAATAACTCTGCATTTTTGCGACAGGGAGCAGCCTTTCGGACGTGTCCATAGCGTCAGGTGAGACACCTCAGATGTCACCTGATCCTGCAGGGCGTTGCAGAAAACCCCATAAACAAAGGTAAGTAAATAAACGTATGACTATTTCTTACTTACTGAGTTTACTACCATGCTTTGGCAATGGTGCGAATACTCGTGGGGATAAATTGAAATCGCTTGGTAGAGTAGCCAAGACCAATGTGTAGGGTCCCTTAGCTCGCATCAGCTGTTTCACGTGGTTTCATAAATCTTATGAGGTAGAAATTTAATTGATATTTCGTGGAGCCTATGAAGTGACCACGATCTGTGTGATTGGGTCGAAATATCGGCAATATACATCTCTATCCCGGAGAGTTTTCCAATATTTTTTGCCATATTTATTTGCAGCAAGACCCTGAGCGAGGTTGTTCGTCGCATAGGCATCGTGAGCAGAACTCGGCGCGCCTCCTCCTTCACGTCGGTGGAGCAGTTCACCAAGAAACAGGCCGGCACCGTTGATGTGTGGTGGTTATATGACGATGGCGGTACGCTTGAAATTATATTGACGTAATATTTATAAAATACCCACGTGTAATTATCCTAATTACATTCATTCATTTATAATTCAATTCATTCAATATTGACGACATACCATAGGTGAATGATGCATTACGGTATTGACGGAATTTGTTTGTGGTAAGATACAAAAAGCTTTAATGTGTTCTGCTGATGTGATACTAATAGTGTTATGACGGTATAGCTTGCCCAGTGGTACAAGGACTCGCTTTGCTAGCAGATGTCCTGAGTTCGAATTTAGGAAATTGCATTTTCTAAGTCTTGTCTGGTGAAAGACTTCGGCCGTGGCTAGTTCTCATCCTACTAACATAGACGTACCGCCAAGCAAAGAGGTTCCGTTACGATGCTGTGTAGAAACCATAAGAAGTAAATTGTCTCTTACTAGATTGGCGCGCTTCGACGTCAGAATAAATCGTCACTTACTATCCGATGTGGTCACAGTCACTCGCTGACCTATCTGCCATAATTTAAAAAAGTTCTGGTGTTATACGGAAGTGGTCTAATATATAATAGTATGGCACTGGTACGTCAGGTCTGACATTGCTGCTGCCGTACATCCTGTCGACGCGACGGGCGTGGGCCACGTGTCCTCTGCGCGTGTTCACGCTTGCCAACAAGAACACCGAGATGGAGATTGAGGAGAGGAAGTCAGTATACTGGATACCTATCTATCACAGCCTATCTATCATTATTAGTCAAAGTCAAAGTCAAAATATCTTTATTCAAGTAGGCCTATTACAGCACTTTTGAATCGTCAAATATCGTTTTTTTCTATATATTATTTAAATGAATGACTGATGATAACATAAAAGAACGACTTACAATCCAAAGTTTACGAGGGTTCCTTCGCGCCCTGATCTGAGAAGAGCCCACAACAAACTCAGTCGGGTGTACGTTTTTTTTTTGTTATCATCATCACAATATTTAATTTAAAAAATATTCTATATCTATATACATATAGAAAATTCATTCACTCCCACGCTTTTTTGTCTTCTAAGTATTCTTTCAAATTATAGATATGATTTCTCAATTAGTTTTCTTTTAATAAAAGATCTTCTGGGAGCTTGTTGTAGCAACGTATACAGTTTATTACATAGCATAAACTTACAATTTATTGCAGACGGTTAATAACATTACTGATTCTGAATAAATACAAAGCCATTATTTAATAATGAATTTAAGATCATTATGAAATGATATGATATTATCACCTGACAACTAAATTTGTAAAGAAATAAAGCCTATATGTGCATCATCATGTAGGATGCTCCTTCGAGCAGGATTACTAGCATTCAATTAATTAGATGGGACGATGAATATATTAATTTAACCTTATTTCTTTTATTTAGTATGGCGTCGCTATTATCGAAGTTCCGAATAGATTACTCGGCGTTAAAGATGATATCTGACATCACGAAGAAGCCCAAAGATGCTACACTTGCATACTTTGATGAATTGATCGCACCTTTCAAATCACCCGACGATAGCAACGATAATAGTAAGTAATGGTTACTTAAAAAAATGAGTTATACCATTATAATTAGAAGTTATTTTAATAATCCATCCTCGTAAAGATTGTATTAATAGATATAAAAGTTTACACACTTACAGTTACTAAAATCAAAATTTCTACATGTGCCAGAACATTTTCCCATCTTGACCTTATTTACTTAGTGCCCCGGTTTTACTGCTCCGGGTTTCTAGTGGTCTAAATTAATTTACTACTTCGTGTTACGTTTATCCTTTTAACCTCTACTGTACTGCTTTGGGTTCTAGCATTTGCGACCTAATAAAAGTTATGATCAAAGGTATTTTTATATTGCCCCTATTGCAAATATCTAAAGAACCCTATTGATATCTGCGCCAATGTTTATTGATGAATTTAATTTACTAAATTTAAAGTGCAAAAATGGTCATACATTTTATATTTTTAGTGGGCATAACGGAAGCCGATCTACTAGCTGCTCGCGAGCGAACAAACAGGTACTTGCGCGTTCGCGAACTAATCAACGAGCACTCTAGTGGGGCGAGGCTTGTATGTGTGACGCAACCCATGCCCAGGAGGAGGGGTTTGCCCCCAGCTTTATATGCTGCTTGGCTGGCTGCTTTGGCTACCGCTGGACCGAGAGTTCTGCTGGTGAGGGGGAACCATGCAGCTGTGCTGACATTCTACTCTTAAACTTTATTGGTTTTTCTTTCGATCACCTCAACCAGTGGATTTTATTACTGGAGGCAGGTTTTTTCCAAGTACCGGTCGCTGGCGACCTGTATTTCACATTGTAATATATATTTGGAATGGGACAGCGATTGCAAGATCGGCCTAGAAACTAGAAACTATTTTTCACAATAAATTCTAAAACATGGTTACCCATAGGTGCAAATTAACCTGATATTGTTTACTAAACAATGTTTCATTTTATAACCATTTAATTTTATCGTTGGATAACATATTGTACAAATATGATTAATATAAATATATTCCTACTGAAAGTTGTTCTAGTTCTTAATATTTATTAACCATCTTTTGATTTTACATGACATTAAATGTTTTGCATCTCAACAGAAAATATACAATATTATTCCAGTGTTTATTATTGTAATTTAGATCAATTGTACCCTTAGACTATTTCGTTAATTTATTTTAATAGAATCTGACGTCTTTTTGTGTATATATTTGTTACGTTTAAAAGTTTAGATCTGAAATTTCACAATTACAGTAATTTAGCTCTATACTATATCCAATAATATTTATTGTATACTCATATAATTTTAAAATGACATTTTTAATTCAATGGATCTTACATCTTTTATATTTTTGAGGTCTGACATATTATAAAAACGGTCGAATAAAGATAATTTCTCTAATATTTTATCGAATAATATTTATTGTATTGTATAGGTATTATTCAAAAATACGTCGTTTTTAATTTTAATGTTTTAAAAAGGCATTATTTATTCCATTTCGTATCAAGGACGCTGGATGTGTTGGAATAAATATGACGTAAATTGAGTATAGTTTTTTTGTATAAGTAAGTAGCAGCCCATTAACGTCCCACTGCTGGGCACAGGCCTCCTCCCTCATATGAGAGAGGGTTTTTAGAGCATAGACCCACCACGCTGCTCCACTGCGGATTGGCAGGCCACTGCGGATTGGCAGGCAGGCAGGCAGTTTTTTTGTATACTTATATATAAAATCTTTATATTTAAAAAATCGTAAACACGGCCAAGCTTCGTTTTGGCTTAGAGTTTCCTTTTCCCGTTGAAATAAAAAATCATGAAACCTATCTCATTACTAGGAAAATCAAAGGTGGCCTTGAAATGTAAAGGCTGTGTTGTTTGATGAATCTATATATTACAAGAGTTTTACATAATATGTTGTAATGTATAATAGATTTTTTCGAATCTCATTGTAAAAATCGGTTCTTAATTACTTTTAATACACAACAATTATAGTATAATTTCGAATAAACAAAAATTATATAACATTAAAATAAGTTACGTATAAGTCATAACATTTTTTCAAACCTAACCGTGTGCTATTAATTATATGCAAGATATAATCAAATTTTTGTAACGTATTCAATATATAACCAAATTGAAATAACATAATAAAATAGTAACAATTTAACTTTAAACATTTTACAATTGAACTCGAATTATGATTTTTGACGTTACTAAGAAATATACCACAATTCATCCTTAATATATATATATATGTTCGTTAAATGATCTACTTTTTAATACTAGATTTATTAAATATATTTATGTAATTAATGTAATATTTGTTATTATGTGGATTGTATGTCATTCCCACGAACCTGAAAGTACAAATTAAATACGAGTATGAAGAACTTGTGTTCACACTATGCCTTATTCTGTGCAAAGCTAAAAAAAAGTGTCAACCGGTAGAATAAAGTCTTATGCATTATTCTAGGACTTATTAACAAAATCATAAGTGCTACGTCTTGTACACGATATCGCAGGTGCTATGTCTCGTGCATTATGCACTAAATGTCATGTCTAATGCATTGTATGACAAGTCTTTTGTCTTGTGCACTGGTTTGTGTGTGCTAAGTCTCATGCACGATTTCGTAATTGCTATGTCACATGTAGTACATCGCAACTGCTATGTCTCGTGCACTATAAAGCTGGTGCTATGTCGCGTGAATTTTATCGCAATTACTATATCTCGTGCACTTTGTAGCAAGTGCTATGTCCCGTGCCCTATTTGGTAAATGATAAGTCTCGTGCACTATATAGCAGGCGCTATCTCTCGTGCTGTATATTATTTGATTGCTATATTTTTAGCATATTTGTGAAATTAACTTGATTAATGCACGACAATTCGATGTTGGATATTTTTTTATCTGTGACGCCAAAGCGCCTTTTGGTTTTTTTTTATAAATCCGAATTTAAATTAATTGGCTTGTAGGATTATGATTATCATTTAACTTTATAATACATGTTTTAAATTACCTCATCATTTTTATTTATTTCTTTTTGATTAGCATCAAACAAGTTGATACGTTAATTGACGTAATTTGAAGATTATAGGTATAGTGTGGACAAAGTTTCCGGTCAATGAAATATAGAATATTATCTGTTTTTTTCAGATTTGCATTATTAATGGTTGTATAATAGTGTTTAAATATAATTTATTTTTAAAAACTTGTCTACTAAAACTAAACAGTTGTATAGTATGGATATTAATCGACGAATAATATGGACATCAGTTGACGTATAATTTTGACATAAATTACCGTATTATATAGACATCTATTGATGTACTGTATGGACTTCAATTGACGTATTAACATCAATTGATCGTTATTACCCATCGGTAGCTTACTGTATGGTTGCCTTCAATATTGTGCCCCTCCACAAGTGCCTTTTACTATTTGCTTAACATTTAGCCAACAATCAATATTTTGAAATATTTTCATATTTTCATTCGAATAAATATCTAAAATCCATCTACACGTAATATCATTGATGTAACTTCGGCCTGTCTCAATAGCAATATCATTCAAATTGAAACCTTAACGTGTTGTAATTAAGGACGTGTTTTAAAGAACGTATAATGCGTTTAAAATCAATGTATAAATAACAAATGAAAAAACATCTCTCTTTAAAGTTTATTAAAAAGGCTCTTCTTAAAATTTACTCTCTCTTTAAATTTACGTTTATTATTGAGGTCGGTTGTTAGTTATCCTTCCTTTATCTTATGCTGATATCAAATATATTGATTTGTATAATTTAAAAAAATATGTTAAGCCTTTAAATAATTAAAAGCATGACCTTACACATTTCAAATTACTGAAACTGTAGGAATTTAAATCATATTTGTATTGAATAAAACATTGTTCACTATTTTTGCTGTGTATTTATACATGTATTTTGGATTCTTGTATTCGAAGTTTTATAGAAATATACTCGTTCCTATTAATGAAGTATTCAATGTTATATTTCATGTATTTATTTCCTATAGTATACATTTTGTATTATAAAATATTATATTTCCTTTTTATAATCGTTTTTTCCAGAAAATACTCGTGTAATTTTACATTTCATTCAGTTTATAGCTAGTGATATTGAACACTATTAGACTATATCTCTTAGCCTAAAAGAAATATGAGACTTATTTCAAATATTTTTTACGTAATTGATATTATGAGATTAAACTTTTGTTTTATATATTTCGTGTGAAATGGTTTATTATATAATCCTTTAAAAATGATCGTACCTCACTTTTAGAGTACAGAACAGTAAGTTTATATCCAATTATATAATGTGGAAAACATTATTCATATGTATTTGATTTTATGAAATTTAGTATTTGTCTATATTTTATATAAAATTTTCCATTTTATAATCGGTTTTCAAAAGAAATACTCATGTACTTGTAGAGTACTTATTAATATTGTTATTTGACGGTATCTAAATTATTGTATAGGAAATTGAATATTTTTTTTTATCATTTTGTGTATACTCAAAAGTTTTCATTATAAAATTGACTTTCTAAAAAAAAAATTTGAATGAATTCAGTTTATAGCCAGTAATATAGAAAAAGATATATTCCATAATTGTGTGCGTATTTGATATTGTGAAAGAAAACATTTTTTACTTTCACATATAAATTTTCAACAGAGAAAATCTTATTACGTGCCTATTTTGATATGAATGAATAAATTAATTATCTATCTTTCACATATAAAGTTTTGTAGTCTTTTTACAAAAAATGCTTACAATTTAATTTAACAGTACTAAAAATCTATCCAGTTTATAACCAGTTATTAAAAAATGGAAAATATATGAGATTCTTTTACATTTGACTTTTGTCGACAAACTGACATATACTTTACTGAATGGAATATAAATTTAATTTAATTTATTGCTAACATTTCTAACGGTCGTATTTAGTGATAGCACCATGAAGTATCAAATAATTTATTTGAATATTAAATGATAATGATGAAAAACGTATCGTGTGTTTTCTTTTATTTTTAATTAAACATATGTAATTTTATATATTCTGTATTTATTGTATTTATAACTTGTATATTTACTTCTTTATGTAATGTTAATTTACCTTGTTTATTGACATTGGTTTAAGTTTCTCAAGATCTTTTTTCGTAATTTGTGTCTTTTTTTTTGAAATGGATATAAAAGATTTAGTCAATCAATCTAATATCTTTTAAAATGTCCACTCTGTTTTCTTAACTAATTATTTTTTTGACCGGAGAATTCCCTTTTTAATTACTAAGCATATGGTATGTCACGTTTGGAGAAGCTAATTTCATAATGCAGCACAAAGGAAAATACAAAATAACAAATATATAGAAAATAATATCAATAAAAATAAACGTCCTACCCGTACACGTTATCGCTTACGTTTGACATATTCATACGTTAGCTCTGTTAACAGATTAATAGAGCTTCTATTAAACTGTGTGTTTCCGGAAGTGTCACCCACGTAGCTTTCGATCCTGTGGTAATGTGAGAAAATCCCAAATCTATATCAACACTCTTTAATCTAAATACTCACATAATGTTATCAAAAACCGTTCAGTCGCTCAGGAATTCAGCTGCACACAAAGTTTTATAGTAAGTAGCAATCCATTAACGTCCCATTGCTGGGCACAGGCCTCATCACTCATATGAGAGAGGGTTCTTAGACCCACCATGTTGCTCCACTGCGGATTGGCATGCATAGTACGCAAGTGTACTCTCTGTTCCTTCACTGTCATAGTCCGAAGTAACGGGAATCCGACATGACCGGAGAGAGATCATGACGCAGGACCGACGGCTTAACGTGCTCTCTGAGGCATGGAGGTGGATCACACCGCCAACTCCTCAACTTCGGGCAAATATTTAGAAAATCTTAATAGAAAACTCAATATCCATTTTTGAATTGGCCTGACTCGGTACTGGAACCCAGGACCCCATGTCTGTAGTCGAACATGCTAACCACTAGACCAATGAGGCAGTCCGAAACTTTTATAGAGACCAACTAATTTAGTAAATTATGTACATGTTTATATATAAATATATTATTAAGTTATTAAGGGAATTTTAACATTAATCCAAATCACTCAGGATTTATAAGTCGGTTTATAAGTCGGTAGTCGGCCTAGAAGAGATCACTACGTAGTGATAAGGCCCGTTGCATGCTTTTGTATATATTTTATTGTTTATTGGTGTTAATTGTTACTTTTGTAATTTAAAAGTATGCAATATAGTGTTTATCTATCTATCTAGGTACATATAAAAATAGTGTTACGGGGTCTTCGTGATACGAGTATAATGAAAGCGTTTCGATCATTTGTTTATTAACACAAGTGAGCTTACCTAATATATAAACTAATTACCAAGTTAATTATTACTAAAATTAAACCAACTAATATAACCATAGCTAACTAATCTTCAGATGCTATTATTATGTTAAAGTCAGTGTTTGTACCTCATTATATCAGTATGGTACAGCGCACATACTCGTAGGCATCTAAATATAAAATTAATCAACTGCAAGTTTTTATAAGGTAAATGGTGCTCTGTACGCCTTTATGAATAGCCAGATGGTGTCTCAAAGGGCTAGACTGGCAGTGCATGCTGGATTGTTGGTGCCAACGCTTATGTATGGTAGTGAAATTTGGGTATGGCAGAAGAATCACAAAAGTAAAATAAATGCGGTAGAGATGAGAGCGTTGAGGAGTATGAGTGGATTACAACTGAGTGACAGAGTAAGAAATAGTGTGATAAGAGAACGTTGTGTTTCAAAAGAAGATGTAGTGACTAATATTGAGAAAGGTATGCTTAGATGGTTTGGGCATGTAGAGAGAATGAATGAAAGGAGACTGACAAAAAGGATTTATGAGTCAAGAGTGAATGCGAAACTTGGAAGGGGAAGACCAAGGCGAACGTTCCTGGACCAAATCCAGGACATTTTAAATAAGGGCCAGGGCAAGAGTACTCTAAACCGACGAAATTGTATGAAAGGTTTAATGAGAATGAAAGAAGCGAAGGAGATATGCAAGGATCGTGGCAAGTGGAAGGATGTTGTCTCTGCCTACCCCTATGGGAATGAGGCGTGATGTTATGTATGTATGTAAGTTTTTATATGGAACTGAATTCCGCGTCAGCAGATGTATAACAATAAAACACTCTGTAGAATTGTATGAATTTACGATGCAAATGAAACAGCAGATGTGAGCCTTGGCCTTCTGCCGAGCGCTTTCACGTTGCGGCTAGGTGTACTGCGACACGCTTCAGAGGGATGAAAAATAAGAGAGTTTTAGTTCTTTAGAATTTCGTAAATATTACAGAAACCAGTTGTTCAAACGTAAAGATATAATTCTTATTAACCGATTTTGATGACTTTTCTCATTATTGGATTTGATGCCACTTAGGACATACAATAGGTTTTTGATGTATAATAATAAGAAAATTGCAATTTTTTAATGCGAGATCGTTGAATATGAGATCTGCTATCAACGAAGTTACACAAGCATCAAACACATGTCGCCGTTTGTTAAACACCACATTAAATATATGCAGATGAAGAAGTGCGTAGCAGATATATGGATTGTCTTTGCATGAATAATTAGATTTCATGATTTACACGATAAACTACTCTGGAAGTTAATGAATTGCTCTACCTTAAGTGAAATTGATTTGGAAATATGTTGTAAAGATAAAAATAATAGAGTTCGGAATGGGTTCTTCTCAGAATCAGCTTGACAGAATTCTCGTAACTTTAGATTTTATGTCATCCTTTAATATCACGTATTGGGAGTAATATACAGTAACGATGTCTCTATTAAGAACAATATAAGCCTGAATATTTGATTATATTTTATATTAAAATTATCATTGGTCCTAATTTTCAACGTAAGGGCCAAATAAAAGGCAAGATATCGCGGCAATCAATTACAAATGGTCAACTAAAATTGGTTCGAACTTTCAATCAAAGTGCAAGTACCAAATAATACTTCGTGGCGCTTTTAACTCCCATGGCCTTAATTGTCAATATAGGGACCAAATATAAGGCGCTATTTGGCGACACCGTGAACTACTATTGATCCTAAAATTTATGCTAAAACTAGCAAATAAAAGATATTTCGCAGACAAACCAATATTTGGCGACGCTTTGATCACTATTGGTTCCTTCTCAGTCCCTCAATCAGGGGCTTTAGGTATCTGCTCAATATCTGTGAAGAGTTCGCACGGGATCACCGTCATAAATATAATGCTGAAAAAAAAACGAAATTCATGGTATTCCGAGCGGGTAAAGGTCCGGAGAAGATACCATCAATTTTCTTATATTGTATGTGTATAGACAGGGTGGAAAGCTTTCGGGACTTGGGACACATTTTGACGGAGGATCTGCGGGATGACGAAAATGTAGGACGAGAAAGGAGGGCTCTGGCTGTTCAGTGCAACATGCTCGCACGTCGATTGCACGTTGCAGTGATGGAGCAATGTTGATACTGTTTAGAGCATACTGTCAATTCTTCTACACTTGCCAACTTTGGGCCAATTGCACAAATAACTCACGAAGTAGCATCAGAGTGATGTATTATAATGGATACCGCATTTTGATGAGATATTGCAGTGCTTCGGGTATGTTTGCCGATGCCAGAGTACCAGACTACTTCGCGATTATAAGATCTCGAATAGCATCATTTTGGACTCGCATTCGTAAATCTCGGAATGCTATCCTCAATGTCCTATTGGTTTACCGTGCATCATGACAAAAATAAAAAGTAAACAACATTTAAATTTGTACAATCACCAAATGGCATGCCCTTACATTTATTTACCATTATTATTTATTTTATTTTAATTTTGTCTTATTAATTTTTTGTATTGTAATTGTAATATAAAATTTATTATTATTATTCTACTCCACTCATGCCCGTTGACGCAAACAGAAACAGGCTGAGAAACCGTCGTACTATCCTAGCCGAGTCCAGCAACACCGCCTTCTGCATTTTTGCGGAGAGCGAACTACCACGAACCTCCAGCCGCCTCAGATGTTGAACGAGGCTGCTGGATCAAACCTTTGGCAGATATGACGATTGGGATGATTTTAGTGGATTCCACTCCCCACATGGCGGTAATCTCGTGTACAGATCAAGGTACTTGCGCTTTGTCTCTGTCTCAGCTCGCACGAGATACTCGCCATACGGGAATTTCCACTAAGAACATTCGAGGCTGTCCCCGGTCCATTATCACCATGTCAGGCTTATTGGCCAGTATGGTTCTATCCGTGATAATAGACTGAAACCAATAGAGTCGCACACCGACGCATTGGGGTACTGGCACCGTGGCTACCTCTCATTCACGAGACCGTATTTCAAGGCAAGTTCTTGATGAAGGATTTTGGCTGCTTGATTGTGTCTGTGCAGATATTCAGTATTGGCAAGCGCCGGACATCCCGAAAGCATATGTCTGAGTGACTCACCGGGATGGCGACAGGCTCGACATATGTCGTCCTTCAGAATGCACTTTCGGTAGTTCCGGATCTTGATCACCTCATCTTGTATTGCACAGACAAAACCTTTGGTTTCCCCAAAGAGTTTAATATTATTACTTGAATTTAAGTTTTGTTTTTCCCGTATTTGTTCTTAGTTCTTGTTCTTATTCTGTGTTTGTTTTGTTTGTGTTACACTCTATTTACTAGCAAATTTCAGTTGAAAACTGGGATAACTAACTACCTTTGAATAACAATAAATAAAAAAAATAGTTATGTTGAAAACAACTACTATACGATATTTCGCAGCACCCCAAACTACTATTGGTCCTAATTATTAATTTAAGGACCAAATACAAGATGATATTGGGCAGCGTTCTAATTCAATATTATTCAAAAGTTGCCTGGAAGACATCGCTACATAGTGATAAGACCGCCTTGTTTTGATTATTTAGTTTTATTTTATTTTTAGAGGTCGCTTGGAAATTGGGTGACATACGGCATTATCCTTAGGCACTAGCCTTTTGGGATATTTTAATTTTGAAATAGAATTTACTTCTCCATTTGTTTTGATCCAATAGACGAATATTAATTTATCTACTCTTTGTATATATATTTTGAAGTGTCCAATTAATGCGTTGTCTCTCTCAGAGGTCTTAATTTTCGGCCGTGTTTTAATAAAGTAATACTCCATTTTTTTTTTCATTATTATTATAACCAACCAATGGTTGTTTTATAATATAAGATTACGATCTAGCTTTACAGTCTAATTAGTATTAATACTTTGACCTAATCTACCTAATACGTACTTGTATTATCTAAGTCTAGAGTGCAAAGACTATGTTTAGTTCACTATAATGTCTATTGATTCACATTGTTCTTGAGTTCTTGCTTAAAAACACTACACTACACTATTGTATCACTGCACTTTCATTAACTCAAAAGGTTTTGTTCTTTTAAGTCTTCTCTTTGTTCGTGTGATATCCAGAAGGTTGGCAGCTTCGGGATTCACGTGATGGCGAAGTCTTTGCTGATGAGCTTTGGCAATTCTTTCGATGTAATTTATAAACGAGCTCTATATTGTGAAGATAGATATTTCTTATGTACCAAGGTGCGTTAACAATTTCCCTAAGTTCTTTGTTTTGGAATTTTTGTATTATTTTGAGATTGTTAGATTCAGCGCATCACACTGTGGCAGATTGTGCGGCCTGGGGAGCGTCACCTCCTGGTGGCGTTGATCGGCGGTGACCTCTCGTTGGGAAGCCTCTTAGGCGCGAAGCTCTCCAGCGAGAGATGGTGGGTGGCAGTGGCCTTCTTTTGCGAGACGGTAATCTCGCTGAAGGAAGCCCACGAGAGAGAGAGAGGAAGAATGCAGTGGATGCACCCCCTCACCGCTGAAGGAGGCGAAATACAAGGCGGCGCATGTTTGCGCATCTCCTCCCGCCTCCGTGAGTCCTCTGTCGGAGTCATCCGGGACACCAGGGCAGAATGCGAAAGCTGATCACCTGGTGGCTCACTAATGGATGAAGAGGGTTCGGCTGGGTTTTAGTGGAGACCTTTCATCGCCGAGTCCCACACTCCTGACTGGTCATCGGTCAGGGTTAGTGCGTAAATTGCATTTCCCAGCGACAAAAAAAAAAAAGGTTTGGTACATCCCCAAAGTTGAATACCATATGTCCGTACTGGTATTAGGACCGTTTTATATAGTAAGTATCTTATTGGGTACTGACAGTGCTGAATGCCTTCCGAGTAGCCATCATTCTATATCGTATTTCTAGCTCTTCACGTTTCGTTTAATCATGAGCTTTCCATCGAAGTTTTGTATCCAGTGTCATATCAAGGTACTTCGGTGTGTTGACATAAGTAATACTCCATGATTAAACTATATGTTTGTCTGGTCCCAGCATCAATAAGCCCCGAGCTAGTCTGTCGCTCCGTTTAATGCAATTATCTCAATGAAAATCACGAGAACTAGTCGAAGTGGTCAAGAGCAGTCGCCAGTCGAGCTGCGACCGTGCAACGGAACGTATGCTGACACTCCGCGCACAAATATACCGCGAAATATACGCCCCAATAAGAAAAGTGGTGCATCAACTTTTTTCACGGATTCTGTGCTTGTGTACGTGTTTTATAAATATATTGTATGGTACCTGCTCTCGTCCGGATGTGAGAAGGTAAACATGGTTTTTTATAATTTAATATTTAAGCACGTCCGCGGTTGTCTACTTCTTTTACGAGCGAGTAACTCGACTGTTTGTGTTTTTATCTCTTGGTTCGCATATCGAATATTTAAAATTATTTTCCTTAAATATTCATTTAAAAAAAATACTAGATTTACGAATTTTAAATTAATATATATGCTAATGCTAAATATTTATTAGAAAGGGTTGATTATCAAACCCGTTTTATCTATTAAATCTATTTACATATGGTTATACGACTGTTTTTGTTTTCATCATTTAGTTTACATTTGAAATATTGAAAACATTTTTATTTCTTTTTCGTCACAAAAAACTAAGTTTACGATTATGTATTTAATTATTGAAATATTTTGAATATATATTAAAATAAAATCATTTAAGTTACTAAATCAATGTTAATATATATCTACTGTTTTTTGATTTTATCTGTTAGTTTACATAAGATATATTTATTTTCTTTAAATATTCGCCATAATAAACCTAGGTTTACATATTTTCAAAATTAAATTGTTAATGATATATTGCTGTATCTAAATTAGAAAGAAATCATTTAAGGGAATGGGTTGAATACCAAAAATGCGTTAATACTAAATATTTAAGGTATATATATCTGTTTAATCCGTTTAATAAATATAAATGAAATTTCTATGAGTATACACCTGTGATTTTCCGTTTCCCAGAAAAATTCAGTTCATGAAATGAATTATGTTATTCCTTATAACATTAAAAATAATACAGATTACGTAGCAGCCCATTAACGTCCCACTACTGGGCACAGGCCTCCTCACTCCGAGGAGCGAGGGTTTTTAGTGCACAGACCCACCACGCTGCTCCACTGCGGATTGGCAGGCATAGTACACAAGTGTGCACTCTTTATTCCTTCACTCTCATAGTCCGATGTGTCGGGAAACCGACACGACCGGAGAGAGATCAGACGCAGGACCGACGGCTTAACGTGCTCTCCGAGGCGCGGGGGTGGATCACACCACCAACTTTCCAACTTTGGGCAAATATTGAGAAAATCTTAATAGAAAACTCAATATCGATTTCTGAATTGGCCTGTCTGTAGTCGAACATGCTAACCACTAGACCAATGAGGCAGTTTTTATAACATTAGCTACTTCCAAATTGCTAGTTTTGAGGTATATCGCCTTTTACCAGATTAGCGCGCTTCCATCTTCGACTTTATCATGACTTACCATCAGGCGAAATCACAGTCAAACTGTTAGCAATAAAAAAAAGTCAAACTTTGCCCTGCAAAGACAAATATTTTGATTAGTTATAATACTTGACTGTGATTACATCTGAACAAAAAAGCAAGCGCGCTGATCTAGTAAGAGGCAAATTACTCCTTATGGTTTCTACATAGCATAGCAACAAAAATATTTTGCTTGACAGTAAGTCTTAGCTGGTACAGTGGTAACTAGCCACGGCCAAAGCTACCCACCATGTCTTGAATTGAACCCAGGCCGTCAAAACCTTGGTTCATTTATACATTTAGTTTAATTCTATTAAATTATGTTTTTTGAATTGAGCCACTATTCTCCCAAAGAAGCGATTTATGCTAACAACACTTGGTGAAATATATAATTGTATAATGACTTTAAATATACTAATAGATAAAATTATACATATATGTATACAACAGATTTGGTATTTAATTCTTTTGGAAAGGTGTATTTTGATAAAATATTATATAATTAAAGAGAAAAATAAGATTTTTCCGTAGCATCGAAGTGTTATTTTAGAGCCTTTTTTAGATATACTCATATTATAAATTTATAGTACGGGAGCCCACGATGCTAAGTGGGGATTAACTCGAGCGTCATAGAGACCTATGGAGTTGCAAAGCTTAGATGATAAGAAAAAAAATATGTTATTTGTGTTTCTTCGGTGGGAGAAGCTGCTATAGATTTGTTAATATGTAAAAAAATACTGTTGTATGGACATTCTCGAGCGTGTCAGATATTGATAGCATCAATACCCTACGTATTTTTAATAATGTACATATGTTAATCTGATCGTTTGCATAATGCGGGTATGTAAGTGTTGAAAATGAAAAAAAAAAAACAAATCGAGCGCGTCAGATTTTCTAAGGGAGTGTTCAGTACACCAAAAAAAACTTTTATTCACTAGTTTGACGATTTTATTTTAATAATGTGCAAAAAAATCGCCATTTCAAAATACTCAAGCGTGTCAGATTAAGATAAGATATATGGTTCTGTCTCATAATCTGACGACTATCTAGAGGGATTCACCCAATCTGACAAAAAAAAAAAATCATTGAACTTAATTAATTGAAAAGCTCAGGAAATAGCATGCGAATAAATAAGTGTATGCTTCTTAAGTAAAATAATTGTATTTATAAAAAAATAATTTAAAAATATTTAATGTTTTACAATTAATTGATTGGTTAATTACCAGTAGAATCATCTTCCTCTTCTTCTGGCTCCTCAGATTGCGTATCTGTAACAAAGTAAATTGAAAATATTTTTTTTATGAACAACGTGTTTTTTGAATTATTGGAGAAAATAAATACCTGATTCTGGAGTATCCTCAGTAAAATATCAGGTGTTATGACTACATCTGCATACAACCAGATCGTTTTGTATTTTCCATCGACAATTCGTCGCCGATTTTCATACAACCGATTTGCTCCGACGATATTCCAAAACATTTACACATTTTTTCAATGTTTCTACTGTAAATTTACTTGTTTTCTGTAAAGTACTTTCACCACAAAATACAAATTTTACAATAATATCACTCATATTAAATATTTATTAGCTTTAATTCACGTAACTATCCCCGCTTGGGCTCCCCTACTATTAGTAAGATAATGTTTGATGTGTACAAGTAATTAACGGCATTATATTTAATGTATTTACTTTGGTCATAATGCACATCTGTATATATAAATAAAGCTGTCTGTTTGTATATCCAAAATGACAACTGTTTTAAAAGTTAATATGATGATGGACCCGATTTACACCGACGAAAAACCACAATTTTAGACACTAGAAAATGCAATTTTTAAAATTTGCCCTACTGGGGATCGAATCCGGGGCACCTGCTAGAAAAGCGAGTATTCCCACCACTGCGTCAGGGAGGATATTAAATACGTAAGGCCGACGGGATTTCTTTCTAGAAAAAAAAAATAGATGACGATCAAAGCCTAACTTGACGTAAAAAACAAATGCTCTGACGCGTGTCTTTGATCAATTGTTGCAATGACCATGATTTATAATTTATTGTTTCATTGTTAACTGTGTGATAAAAGATCTAGAGATCATTTTGTATTTTTTATTTTTTTATCAAATTATTTAACGGCTCTGCATTCAAACCCTTCTAGCATTGTCGAAACTATTATAAATTCTTCAACGCGAACGATCAAATGTTGAGAGCAGTATTTAACGGGTCTGGATTCTAGCCCTTTAGAGCTGTCAAAATTATTGCAAATGTTTAATATTTTTATAAGTCGATTGGTAATGAATCTATTGCCGGTTCGGTAGGTTGATTCAACGGAGAGCTTCAATCTTACTACGGAGAGTGTGATCAGGCGAGGCGAACGGAAGAAGAGAGGGAGATATACAGTAGTATTAGTAAGGTAGAAATAGACAGAGTTACATTTAACTTCAGTCGTGTGCTCGTTTTTTTTATCATTGAAATTACTACTTGTATTTTTTCGTAATAAAATCCCTTCTTCCTTGTTATAGTAGTCTTAAATCTATCTAGGGCGATTATGTTCTCAATTATTGCTTTTACATTTTTACGTACTATTTTTTAGTTAATAACTGCATGAGTTAGTTTCCTCTCCCGTTTAAAATATGGGGAAATAATAAATTAATGCCCTATCGAAGTATAATCAGTGTAGATAAAAGATATTTTACAAAGGTCTTGCAAGTTGGATTATGGATACCTTAATCTAAAATCTTTAGTAGAGAAGCGAGAACTATTGTAGGATTTTATTTGATAGATCAATCAATGATAATTGCAAGAGAATTACGAGTTAGACTCCAATTGCAGTGTTTAAAAGCAGCGTGCAGTTGGCGGTACCGATTACAACAGCTATTGCAATGTTTATCGTTTGAGAACCGTTTACAGCTGTTTTCCCGTCGACTGCCTCTGCAATTGGTTTTATGATCAAGCAGCTATCTCTATTTAATATATATCAAGTCAAATCCAATCAGAAATATCTTTATTCAAGTAGGCATATTACAGCACTTTTGAATCGTCAAATTATATATTTTTTTCCACACTCTGATTCTAATATACGTCTGATGATAGTACTCAAAATCAGCTTAAAATCTAAAGTTACGAGGGTTCCTTCGCGCCCTGATCCGAGAAGAACCTACAAAAAACTCAGTCGGGTATTTTTTTTACCATCATCATTACAATAACATATTAGTTTACTATATTTTAATTAAAATTAGAGCAATTCGTTCACTCCCAGGCGTTTCTATCGTCTAGGTAATCTTGCAACTTATAATACGATTTTTCTATCAACTTTCTTTTAACAAAGACTTTGAATTTATTAATTGACATCTTTAGAACGTCTTGTGGGAGTTTATTATAGAAACGTATACAGTTACCCTTAAATGAGTTGTTAATCTTATGCAGCCTACTAGAATTTATAACAAGTTTGTTTTGGTTTCGTAAGTTATATGATGTACATTCACTCTTTTTATTAAAAGAGTCAATGTTTTTATGTACATACAACAAGTTTTCTAATATATATACGCAGTGAACTGTCATTATGTTAACTGCCTTGAATTTGTTTCTTAGCGACTCTCTTGGACCCATATTGTAAATCGCACGAACGGCCCTTTTCTGCAGCACAAATATTGCATCTATATCAGCAGCATTACCCCAAAGTAGAATACCGTATGACATAATGCTGTGAAAATAGCTGAAATATACCAGTCTGGTAGTATCAACATCTGTCAGACGGCGAATTCTTTTAACTGCGTAAGTCGCAGACCTGAGCCTGTTCGATAGACCACTTATAATAAACACATACTTACTGACAGACGTGTAACCTTTATCAATTATTGCACGAAGTTACTGAATTTGAAGCCTAGTTGGAGTAAGTCAATGACTGATAATAATTGAACGTATTTATAATACATTTTACATGGTTTTAACGGTCTCGTTCTTCTGCATAGCTGCAGTCGGTTTTGTAAACACCAATAAATAGGTATGGTAAAAGGACCTTTGGAGCCCCCATCTTACTTCATGTCTTTAAGAAGTGAAGACTGTTTTAATGTTAGGTATAGTTATATTTCAGTAGCTTTCCTATTTTGTTCGACTCTTCTTTCCACTTCCAAAAGTCGTTTATAATGTCTTTATTTATTAGTAGTTTTCGACAAACTCTTTCCATTCGTATGTAGTGCATTTTATACAATTTTTATGTCACTGGGAAAAGCTTCACGCACACCGGATGGAGTAAACGTCCATTCGGTCCAACAAGTGTAGGAGTTGCTAGCTACACCAGAACACCTACGTAAACCCAGCGGAACCCTCTTCAACCATTTGTAAGGGGCCAGATGTTTACTAACGCGTTGAGCTCTGGTACTCCGGATGAATCCGGCTTAAAGGTTCAAGAAACGGGGTGCCACTGGGTAAAACTGCGCATTTTGGCACTCTCTCTCCTCCGGCACACCTTTTTACATGAGTTAACTCTTTCTGAACAGTCAGATCAGCACAATAGTCAGGAGCCCGACTGATATTTTCACTTTTATAATATAAGTATAATTATTTGTAAAAAATCAACTTATATTCTTGAAACAAATGCATCCAGCGATAAGTTGCGAAGGTGAAGCGGGCAAGGCATTACTCATATTTTAATCGCTTTAACTCGCTGACCTCGAAATGAAACTGTCAATCTAGCAGTTTATTATTAACAGAGTTGCACCAATAACAACACCATATATTCTTGCATTGTCTGGGTGATTGACCTGTATTATAATTTCTTTGAACCTTATGTATTGATAACTAATAATATATCATGATAAATTGGTGCAATGGCCATCTCGTGTCGCAGCGCATTAACGTTCTCGCTGGAGATGATTATAGGCGCGATGCGCTGCAGTGACCTTCTCCTCCGAGACCGTAATCTCGTTAAAGGAGACCCACGAGCGAGAGAGGGAGAATGCAGTACATGCTCCCTCTCATTGCAGAAGAAGGCGGGATACTACGCTTGGCACACCTGCTTCCGCCTCCGTGAATCCTCAGTCAGACTCATCTGGGATCCCGCATGCATCTGCGCATGCTGAACCTCTGGTGTCTCAATTACGGATGAAGAGGGTTCCGCTGGATTTTAGTGGTTTCCTCCCTCGCTGAGTCCAACACGCAACTCATACAAGTCCAGCGCAAAAAACCTCATTACCGTCATTCTCATTCGTTTCATTAGAGCATAGATCCATTACTCCGCTCCAGTGGGGGTTAGACAACCGGAGAAAGATCAGGCGCAGGAACTACGGCTTAACCCTTCAACTCTTGAGACTCAAGGCGTTTTAGGGTAATCCAAAATCCAAATGGGTTTTCTGTTAAGAAATTCTCAGTATATGCCATATGTCTTGTAGTTGGCGAGTTGGTCCATCCCCGTATTTCGCAGAGCATGTTAAGCCGGCTCCTGGAACTGATCTCTCTCCTCATGAAGGAGTAAAGAGTCCCTTATAGTTGTACAAACTATAATGTCTTGATGGCCTTCAATAGCGCAACAAGATTTATTATGGTGTCTTGTTATATATGCGTTTGTTTAGACCAGCAAATGATTTAAGGGGCTTTTTTGACATTAAGAGAGGGGTAACAGTATTGTTTCTTTATATTACGCACGATTGATTTAGAAAAATACATGTTAATGTTGTTTTTGGATCAAAATTTTAATTTATTGCTAACAATACTCTTTGCAAAAATATTTAGTTCGTCTTCCGTTGTCTCAAAGGGTTTTAAAGAATGAAAATAGTATATTTAATGTTATCGCCGGAAAATAAGACACAATCAAATTTCGAATAAATTATTTATGTAAAATTCATGCGAATAATGTGGTAATTATTATATATCGTGTTGTAAATATAATAAGACGTATATTTAACAAAATCGGTTAAATCCTTAAACTTGACGTGGTTCTATGTCGACGTTAAATTGTTAACGCCTATCGCCCACTGTTCCGCAGTTCGAATCCGGCACCGTTATCTCGTAAACACGTGTTCACACGGTGTCGTACAATTATTTATTTATTTACGACAAATTCAAAATTCGGTAAATGTTTATATAGTATAAAATGAAGTCGCTTACGCTGTCTGTTAACCGAAATCTTTTAAACTATTCAACAGATTATAATGAAGTTTTTAGGGAAAGATAATGATTCAAGAGCAAAGTTTACATGTGTAAATATACATATTGAATTACAGAAAGTCGAAAAATTCAAAAGATTTTATATTTTTATACATTTAAATAGAATTAACCTTACGAGACAGATAAAACGACTGATGAAAAAGTCTGCCATGGTATATATTTATCTCTAAACAATAACATAAAGTAATCATATTTATCTTTTACATATTACAAAAAATTGTCTTATTTACTTAACTTATTTATACAATACATGAATATTGCTTAGCCAACTAGTTACATTATATACATTGTGTATTTAATGTAGAGCAAAATTGCCCTATTAGTATTTAAATAAAATGGATATCTCAGAAGATGTCAGAGTTCTCTTATCACTAAGAGAACGTTGTGGTATTAAAGAAGACGTAGTGTCTAAAATTGAGAAAGGTATGCTTAGATGGTTTGGGTATGTAGAGAGAATTAATGAAAGGAGACTGACAAAAAGGATTTATGAGTCAAGAGTGAATGCGAAAGTTGGAAGGGGAAGACCAAGGCGAACGTTCCTGGACCAAATCCAGGACATTTTAAATAACGGCCAGGTCAAGAGTACTCTAAACCGACGAACTTGTATGAAAGGTTTAATGAGAATGAAAGAAGCGAAGGAGATATGCAAGGATCGTGGCAAGTGGAAGGATGTTGTCTCTGCCTACCCCTATGGGAATGAGGCGTGATGCTATGTATGTATGTATGTATGTCAGAGTATTAAGAAGCGACGGCAAAGCGGGTTGTGCCAAAGTTTGTTATGCATCAAATAGATGACACCGTACTTTAAGAACCACATTTAAGTGTACGCAGACGGAGTTGCGCTGGTCACCTAGTTGTAAATAATCATAAGCCATATATCCGTTACAGCGAATAAAATATTTCCTTTATTCTTTCTTATTGTGAACGTGTCTTTAGTTGCAATAGCGGGCGATATGGCACTTGAGCGCATCTTGATGCACAACGCCGAGCTGCACTTTTTACTGACCCACTACAAGTGAAAATCAACTCACTAAAGATGCCAGTAGACAATCTATTAAGCGTGAAAATCTCCGGGTATTTATTATATCAAAAACTAGCGATTTAATTACATCAAAAATTAACTTAATCTAATTAGGCTTTTCTGAAGCTGTTTGTCTTGAATTACATACATAGCATCACGCCTCATTCCCATAGGGTCAGGCAAAGACAACATCTTTCCACTTGCCACGATCCTTGCATATCTCCTTCGCTTTTTTCATTTTCATTAAACCTTTCATACAGGTTCGTCGGTTTAAAGTACTCTTGACTTGGCCCTTATTTAAAATGTCCTGGATTTGGTCCAGGAACGTTTGCCTTGGTCTTCCCCTTCCAACTTTCGCATTCACTCTTGACTGATAAATCCTTCATGTCAGTCTCCTTTCATTCATTCTCTCTACATGCCCAAACCATCTAAGCATACCTTTCTCAATTTTAGTCACTACATCTTCTTTTAAACCACAACGTTCTCTTATAACACTATTTCTTACTCTGTCACTCAGTTTTAATCCACTCATGCTTCTCAACGCTCTCATCTCTACCGCATGCACAGCCAGTCTGGCCCTTTGAGACACCATCTGGCTATTCATAAAGACGCACAGGGCACCATTTACCATATTCCCTGCATTCACTCTCCTTTCAATATCACTTTCACATGTTCCATCTTTTGTAAATTTAGATCCCAAGTATACAAATTCTTTCACCTCTTCCACTTGTTACCCATCTATCAAAATATTGCCATTCATCAAAGTTTCATCTCTTTCAAAAAGCATAACTTGATAACGTTGACCACAGCTCATTCCTCACCACTCGATCATAGGCCTTTTCTAAATCTACGAAAGCGAAATGATCTTCTTGGTCTTGAATTACACGTCTAGAATTTCCCATTCTTATGAAAAATTATTTTATCAGCTATCTTCTAGTGAAAATCGCATCCAAATCAGTCTTGTCGTTTTGGAGATAAATAAAACAAACACATTTTTCTCTTTTTGTATAAATTCTGTATAAATACACACCCAAATTTAAATTTCTCGGCCATCTACTCATAGCACGGATTTCTTAAACTCTTTACTTAGAACCTTTAAATATTTTACGTGAGCTTTCAATAGATGACGCTGTAAAAAACAATCTAAGTAATAGTATTGGACAAAAAATATTTTTCCGTACGTTAAGGAAGCGTAATTTTTTAATAACATCAATGCAAACTGCCCTTGTCGGACATTTGCAACAAAAGATATAAATGTTGCAACAAGACTGATATTTCGTCTCATCCAATCAGTGTTAGTCAACACAAGGTCATCGTTTCTCAATAAAACACAAGTTTTTTGTGATTTTTTTTTGTGCCGATGCTTGATTATTTGCCGATTTCCGAGTACTGTATATTTATAAGTTGTTTCTCTAATATCGCAGACAAATACTGTTACGTAAAAGGCAAATAACATCTTTTTTATGTTCCACTGGTGGGTATAGGTCACATTACTTACAAGAGACGGGGTATTTGGAACTTAGACCCACTACCATGCTGCTTCCTAGCAGCATGGTAGTGGGTCTAAGTTCCAATACTGCCTCATTTGTCTTGTGGTCAGCATGTTCGAAAGAGTCTGTTGCCAAGAAAAGTCTGCCTCATTGGTCTAGAAGACAGCATTTTCGGCTACAGACATGAGGCTCTGGGTTCGAGTGTCGGGTCGGACGAATTCATAAATCGATATTGAGTATTCTATTAAGTTTTTGCTCAATAATTGCCCGAAGTTTAAACGGCCTCGCTGGCGAAGTTGTGCGAACACTCGCCTTGGTAGTAGAGGTCCCAGTTTCGATCCCCGATAGGACGAATTTAGAAAATTGTATTTCCTCATTTGCCTGAGTCTGGTATGGTGGGAGTCTTCGCCAAAACGAAGAGATTAGTGTTCAGGTACGACGCTGTGTAGAAACCGTAAGAGGTATGTCGCCTCTTACCAAATTAACGCCTCCATCTTAGATTGTATCATCACTTACCATCAGGTGAGGGCTCGGTCAAACGCTAAACTGTCAGCCATAAAAAATAAGTTGTTTTGTTATCAAAGTGTTCCACCCCGTGCCATGGAGAGCACATTAAGCCATCGGTTCTGCACCTGATCTTTTCTGATCTCTCCTGTCGCGTCGGCTTATGAGAGTGAAAGAATGGAGAATACACTTGTGTAGCGTGGTTTGCCTATGCTCTAAAAACCCTATCTCCTATGACAGAGGAGGCCCGTGCCCAGCTGTGGGACGATAATAGCCTGCTACTTATCTTTATAATAAAAACGACTATCATTTTTATACTTAAGGTTTTTTTTAAAGGCTAATAAAACAACTACTTAAATGTAATGTACACAACTTATGCAAAAGACAGTCTGGAAGTCTTACAAGTGAATCCCTGCTTAACATTCAGCGCATGCTTATGTGTGCGAGTAAAACATCCCGATGGAATTTGTATGAGTTGAATGACATTTGTTTAATACTTATCTATTAAAAGAAACCTTGGTATTAACACAATTGATTTAAAAAAGAATAATTAATTTAAGTCATTGGGAGTCATTTCAATATTTTAGGTATAATCGACTCCTTCGACATCTAGCTCGAACTTCATAAACACATTACAAACCTTAAAACTTCTTGCTTGAGCTTTCAATAGGAGATGCTATTTTCATGAAATACATTTCATTAATTTCGTTTTAATATTTGAAAAAATTAAGTGTTATTCATTACAATTAAAAAAAGGTTTCTGCACTTGAGTAGTTGAACAATAATAGTTTTACGACTGAAAATTTGAACAACCCATTTATATGTAAAGATTCAGATATATTGTTACCTATGACTGAAAGAACACTAATGTGAATTTAAACAAGGATTGGCTACCAATATTATCTCGCTTATTAAACATATTAATTAGGTACATAGGAAAGCTATTTTTGTGAAAGCCTTTTAAAAAATCTACGCCCTTAAAGATACTGGCGTTTAATAGTTAAAAATATAAATATATAAAACTCCTGTCAATATATTTGTACTCAAAATTGAATTAAAATAAACTTTGAACCGAATTTTAAGCCACATAGAGCTACTTAATTCAAGAGACACCGGTATAAGTAGTTTCGGAACCTGTTACAACCAATCGACAATCGGTTATGTGTGCGTCAGTATGTTAATTCGATTCATTGCAATATATTTGAAGCTAGATAATGTATTTGAAATAGCTTTACTATAAAATTCTACATTTTTAACATTTAACGACAAAAGTCATGTGGAACAGCATTATGAATTAAAAAAAATTAAGTTTTATTAGATAAAAACCTATTTGGTGCCAACTTAAAAACAAAACAAGATGGCGCCGTTCAATTCATAGTGAAGAAAACATGGTTAATATTAATAAGCATAGAGTGTTGTGTGCTATTTAGGGCGGTATGACGCGCTAATGGAAAAGGGAAGGGGGTTGAGAGGCATTTCATCCATTCTCTGCTCATAGGAAGTGTCATTGGTACAGGTGCTTACCAGTCATGGTTGCTTCGGCAAATACCTGTACCAAACAGTTGGCTGTGTGCCGCCGGTCAGATGTCACGAGTGTGGTGCCTCGTTGGACACAGCCCACCACACTGTGGCAGAATGTCCCGCCTGGGGTTCTCAGTGCCTCATTATGACGTCGCTGATCGGCACACACCTCTCACTGGCAATTATTATAGGAGCAATATTTACCAGTGAGCAGGCCTGGATAGCAGTTTCCTTCTTTTGCGAGACTTTCATCTCTCTTAAGGTGGCACGACAAAGGGAGAGGGTGAATGCCGCCGAAACACTTCAGCCCCGACGAAGGGGTGCAGGAAACAGGATGCGGAGGTTAATACAACTCCTATCCCTGTAGATTATTTGTGAGTTGCAACCGTAGTACCAGAGAGGGATGCCTCAAAAAACCTCTGGCTCCCCACACATGGTTGATGGCGGTCCCGCTGGGTTTTAGTTCGTGCCCTCGCGGAGTCCCACACTCTCCAACCTATTGGTCGGGGTGCGTAAATGCATTTACCATCGATAAAAAAAATCTCATAGGAAGTGTCGGTAAGTCTCACGTAAACTCAATTTTCTCAAATTCTTTTTCATCTCCTTACACCCCTGACGGAGTGATCGTGATCATGGGTGATCATGTAAGTTGCTGGCGGCTTTTGAGAAGCTCCTCAAACTCTATTTGTGACTGTTCTTGTACGTGGTTTCAAGAAGCACTTTGTGGACGTTTTGATGGTGTCTGTCTATCATGTGGACGACCAGCCGCGAGAACCTTGACCCTGCCTTTCTCTGAACCATCAATTGCTCCAAGAAGCCTGGTGTTATGTACGAACATTTTTAAAAATTCGTATATAAGCACAATCGACAAAACTCTTTGTTTAACGTTGGTGTTTCTTTCTTTTTCAAATAATTATGTTATAGTTTAGTAGCAATTAGATTGTTCTGCTGTCATCAGTTAATGGATCGAGCGATATAAAATATTAATTTACACTGCAAACTATTAGAGATATCAGTGGGAGTGGGTCGAGGTAAATCTCAGGATACCTCGCTAAGACGGAAGGGGAGGGAGGATTGTGGGTAAATTTCTTAAGTTACCATACGTTATTAATAGGCGTTCCCTTAATAAATAAATTACCTTGTCGTTATATTATTATGAAAAAATACTATTTTTATTTTTAGGTTTTTTTGTTTTATGGTGTCTAAAATTGTATTTTAAGATGCAATAAAGCTCTGATAAAACTACAGTTCATATCATTTCGTGTTCATGTCATGACGAAAAAATAGATTAAATATTAATCCAATATTTGACTAAATAAGAATGATTTGTCAATTTTGATAGACTAAATACCAATGTGAAATAATCCCCTTTGAGGTTCTAATTCATAAATATCGATCGTAGGTTAAAATTGATAAGGACCAAAATTGTAGGAAATTTTATTTCAAACGACTTTGTTATTACCATTTTTCGCGTAAAGTTGAAAATAAGCGAGTTATTGAATAAACGAAAATCACCCTTAAATCCTTGACGGCGGTGTGGATCCCGAAAATTGAAAGTTAAGCTGTCGATGATTAAATTAAAGATTCAAAAGGAAAAATTTCTGTTTACGAATTCTTTGCGGGACTATACATATTCTATGGGGGAGATAGAGTTTACTAAGAAAGCATTACCTTATATTTTCACGAGATCGCGAACTACACGAGTGAAACCACAGAGAACAACTAGTATTTAATAAGATCGAATTGTAGATTGTGCAGACCTGAATGTAAAGAGTCTATTGTGTTACATTTGATATGCAATTGGTGTACCATTATGTCGAGATTCTGAATGCAATGATAGCTCTGAGGAAATCCTTCTTACACGAGCGATTCAGATGCAAATAACATTTAAGGTGTTTTGTTATTGCACACGGTGGTTATTTATGGTGCATTGTTGTATGTGAGATACATTCACGCAGCCGTATCAAATCTATAAATACAGTGGATTTTTTCATAGAAATCTTAGCTGTTTCTTTAGTAATTTCACTTCATTCTTACGTCCTGTTTATTGCAATTGTGTTAACAAGTACACCGGGTAAAAAGACACCGTTTTAACACCCTTAAAATAAATTAATATCCAACAAACAATGAGTAATTGTTAATATGTTTCATGCTAATGACCTGCAAGCGTATGATACTTTTATTAAACTTAATTTTTGTGCAGACAATAACCATGCTCCACCTTTTGCCTTCGACTATGACTTTTTAGGCAATTCACCCTTGCCGAGCAATTTTTAGTAGCAGGCCTTAACAATGTTGATAACAGGGACCTTTCCATCTGTGGCAGTAGCATATTTATGCCTGGAATGCTTAGAAACCAATGTCCAAAGCTTATCCAAGGTTTAAACTGGGCAGAAATCTTTGTTCCTTCTTAAATAGCACTTATCATATTAATTCTGTGATGGTGTTCCTCACCGGCAACACCATGACCTCCTGGTTGCTTCTATGTCCTCTTAACATCCTGATTTTCTTTTTAATAGACTGATTAATATAATCCAACTGTATAACGTTTCAAATACCACAATGTGCTTGACAGTCTTTTTAGAAAATAAAATGGATATAATAAGCTGTCCATAAAATATAGATATATGTCATCGCGGACTTGTACTTACATCTATGAAAGAGGATTTTTCCCACTATACATTTTTTTGTTACATCTCTAAGGTATAAGGCAGCGTTATCGATGAAAGCTCCGGGGAGGAAACTTTCCCGACACTTCTAACAACAATAGTTATAATTCAATCAATTTATATAAAAACTAGACAAAATATATATTAAAACCTTCCTGATGAAACACTCTATCTATTAGTGATACCCGTGTGAAAATCCGTTCAGTGGTTTTTGAGTTTATCGCCAACAGACCGACAGATAAATACGTGAGCTTTAAATGTTGCTATTGTGTATAAAATTTTGACATATTCCCGTTTCCATTTCAAATATAAATGAACATTTTATTATCTACACCAGCAAAATGATCAATTTGGACTATTAATGCTCTAAAATTATAATATGTCTAGATTGTACCGGTTCTAAATCCTGTTTTATAGAATTCGTATAAATTACATTTGTTAACGAAGCTTTAATGTTAGTTAGAAATATGTATATTGAACTTGTATAACTGTAAAAAAGATCTTATATTAAAAAAATATGTTGTACAGATAATTGGAAATATTTTTTTGGGCATTTATCTATCTTTGTATATAGACAAATGATTACTGATTCACTTACGTCACGATTGATTTCAACAAAGTGACTTCTTCCACGATGTAGACATTTCGAATGGGTTTCCTCATATTCCCACGAGATGAGGAACATACGTGGGTAGGAATATAAAAAACATAGTTGGTTGTAAATACAGTTATTTAAATAATATTAGTTTTTCAAGAGCTGTGGATTTTGTAAATACAAAATTAAATATATTTCAAAAACGTGTGGTTTTACGAAGCATCTGATGCGAGCCATGGGCGCCATTATATTGGCCTCGGTTGCTCTTGCGATAACTGGATAAATAACAGGCGATGGAAAAAAGTTTTACTTTAAAATAAAGTAAATAGCTCCAAAGGTAAGTGCATTCGTAACTCGTTCTTGGTTAATAGATTCTCAATGAATGTTTGGAATCAATTAATATCATATGATGGTGTATGGATGTAATCAATTTGCATTTATGGTGTGAATGCATACGTAAAAGGAGCGCCACGTGTCTTGAATCACTCAAAGACGTAGTAAGTACGTATCACTTTATCGTGTATGTGATATATTAGCCGTTCCCCGAGTTTACCCGCGTATTTCCCAATCCATTTTCCTACCCCTTGTAGCCAAATCAAAGTTCATTCAATATAGTATATTACTTTTTGTAAAAAAAGATTGTATATACCACATTATTATTTTTATAGTTACGTCTTTATTAAAAAGAATTCCATTGAGTAACATTCATAAAAAATCAAAAGCGGTTTATAAATTTGGATATAATATGTGATTTACCAAATTGGAAGAGTTGGTACAAATACATAGAATCTGCTAATAATGGCAATGCCTATCTGACGTTACTTATAATAATTATTTGCTGATGAAAGCGTTCTATTGATAAATGATATCCATGTGGTGTGGGCCAGATGACCGGCAGGGTAAACTGTGTTCTCCCTTTTCCTCCCCTTTGCATTCTTCTACAGGATGACACCATCGCAAAAGGAGACTACTCTCTAGCCTGAGATTGTGCGCGAGATTTTCTACTGAGATTTTACATTGCAGGGCCTATGCGTGATCTTGCACTACCGGTGACCCTATTTATGTTGTCGGTCCACCTTGTGAGGGTCTGAACGTCTGTGTCTTCCGATACTGGGTCGCCATTCCAACACCTTCGGGCCCAACGTCCATTGATCCTTCGGATTATGTGTCCCACCCATTGCTACTTCAGATTCGCGATTATTTGGGCTATGTCGGTGACTTTGGCTTCTCTACGGATCTCCTCATTTATGGTTTGATTGAGTAGAGACACTCCAAGCATAGCCCTCTGCACCGTATGCTTAGTAACTCTGAGCTTTCGAAAGAGGCCCATAATCAGCGACCACCAAACATAATGTACCATGAAAACTTTTCTCCTTACATAACAGACTATATTAATGTATTTCTATAACATGTGATTGTTAATATGTAACAATGATTGTGCAGGAAACGTTTTAATTATATATAAATGTAACAGTCGCGTGTTACAAAGCGTTACGTTGGAGTAACGAGATCTATTTAAAAGCGATCATCTCGTCTCCATTATGCACGCTTCCGTTCCAGCCTCAGCTGCGCTGTTATGACTCCGCCTCAGGTTATTTGCTATAATTTATAATAGGAAAAATCATATGCCCGTCTTTTATCTTTATACTTCTAAATGACTAAAACCATTTGAAAAATTTTTGGTGCAGATATAAATGTAAGGTTTGTTTGAAGACTGCTTTACAGGCAGAATTGTCTGGCTAAAGATCAGAGTTATACAAGATTTGGTTGAACTTAAACCTGTATACACTAGGAATTGTTCCATGTTCTGGGTGAATTATTAAGAAATTCCATATAGTTCAAGCAGTCACGATGAACGTGGTCAATGTATTTTTCATCATATCTGTATCGAAAGTTTGTAATTTCAGCATTATTTTGAGTCATGCAAGTGTGACATTGTCTCCCGATTAAATAAATGCGTAATTTAGTGAGCATGTCCTAAATTTTCGACATATGCGCGCTTCTTTTATATGTCAAAATACTTGGCAATTTGTTTGCTGCGTCATCAAAATTTGTAACTATTTCTTCTTCGCCTAATTTTTCTTACAATACAGTACAGGTTATTTTCTTTAATTTGTATTAAGTTTTGCAGATTCCTTGCGTTTTTGATTGCATATTTAAACTTATTTTTCGGCTATAATATATATGTGTTTGTCATAAATAAATGAGTAAACAACTCGTTGCTTAGTTACGTAGTCGAAGCATGCGAGTTATTGATTCAATATCTAATTTATTTCAAATTTATATTGTATACGCACTACGGGACGAAAGTATGGCATTGCCATCCGCGTTTTTAACAGCTTCTAGTTCCTCCTTCCACGAATTTAAAAACGTATTCATGGCTTATTTGCGGCTTACAATCGACGTTGTAGTTTCCAAAAAGACCTCATTTATATAAACTATGAGTCGTTCTTCTTTCTGGGTGATTTAATAAGAGAGGCTATATAATTGGAGTCGTTATGGTGACCGTCGGCCATTCAACGTTGCGACGGTTGGACAGTTCAAAGTGAATTCGGGCGTGCCGTCGTTTGAAGCGATTGTATTATGCTCAGTGATCCTAGCCTGGCCTTGTTTTTGTCAGTAATTATGTGAAACCGATTAAGAGATCTTGTCTGTACTTGACACATTTAGGCCGCGATTGACTAATGAAGTGAGCGATGTGAAGAAAGGCTCCAATATATTGAGGTCATAGATTTAAAGTTGTTCTTTGTGTTCATTATAATAACAAAGCCTGGTCATCCTTTATATGTTTCTTTAAAATGTCTCGTACTTATTTGCTTCGTCGTAGTTACCCTCTCCGTTTACAAGTAATCATCATTGGGTAATCTAAGAGTTCTAATATTATAAACAGAACCCTAATTATTTCTTGACATAACGTAGCTTTGTTTAAAACCATTTTTCAGTTCTCTCCTCAAAAAGTGAATTTTCAAAGGTCTTTTTTTGAAGCTCATGTCTACTATATATCAATTCCTCCTTCTCCACTTCTGGTGGTGTCTCACTGCTGAGCATCGTGGTATTCCCGACGAAGCAGGTTGCGCTTTTTGGCTTTGGTATCCAGCTGTTCCGTTACCTGATTGGCCCATCGTTGTGGCCTCTGGATCTATGACTTGACAACCCCATTTCACCCATTTGCAAGAATGATTTGTAAAAGAAAACTCATGTGCAAGCTTTAATTATTAAATATTTTATATATTCAACAATGTTATTACAAAAATTACCCCTCCCCATACTGCGCCTCCAGTAAGATTTATTTTTAACATGAAACCTATTTAATTCTATCTAGAGCCCTCATCATAATCGTTTCAGCAGTTTAACAACAAACATTTACACCTATATAATACTAGTTGGGTTTATAGATGTATATCTATATGTGTACAGTTGTCTGTACGTTTTTGTGGTTAGCTCAATTCGCTATTTGGCACAAATTGGGTAAGATACCACAAACCGCTATGTTGTCACTACAGTTTGTTTAATATTGTAGCCAAATTACTGTCTAAAGCCTTTCCAATCAATTTTTTTTTGCTTCTTTGCTATTTTCATATCATTTATTCGGTTTTGATGAAACTTGTTAGTGTTGTTATTGGTACTCAACGAAGAAGGTCGTAGATGTGAATGTTGAAAAAGTGTACGCCTCATGGAATACATTTTTCGAAGCTATTCGGCCGAGTGGACGAGCGTTCGTAGACAAGCTCGTCCGGCCAAGTCTAGTCCTGTATTTTTTGAAAATATTTCGAATTATCCTTTACAAGTTTGCATAAATATTCTTATATATATTGCGTAGATTTAGCAACAAAAAAATTTTGAGTCCTTTCAAACAGGCCGCACCTGTAATTTAATTATTTCTTTTGGGAGACTGCAGAAATCTGTTATCGCAAATAAATGTAACAGCACCCACAAAACATGTGCGAGCGAATAGGACATCACTCCCCACTGAACGCGATTATGAGGTCATACAGCGAACTTGTCAAAAAATATAATGAAATAGATGATTTTCGTGATTCCAAAGCGGTATTTAAAAGAAAACTATATATGTATATATGTATATATATATATATATATATATATATATATATTATGTCGGAGAATAGGAGAGAACGGAGAAGCATAAGGCACAGGGGCGAAGGTTCTCTGCCGACATCGTTATTAATTAGATCCATTATTTAATTTCTTATTCTGTGGGCGTTCATGGGTAATGTAATTATAATGTTCAATCACTTAATGTTTCCGATTTCAATTTACACAAACTCATAACAATAATAGCTAGGAACGCGACAGTTCCAACAGTAAACTACTCCGATCGAGCGCAACTCGACAACTATCGAGAGACTCCCGCCGGACTGCCACCATTGACTCTATCCACGCCGATAGATGGCGCCAGCGTTCCACAGACATCTGCCCTCCCACATTTATATATACATATATATATATGTCGTCATATATATATTTATATATACATATATATATGTCGTCGGGCAAGAGTCTGTGGAACGCTGGCACCATCTGTGTACCGGCGTGGGGGCAGAGTCAATAAGTGGCAGTCCGGCCCGTCTCTCGGCAGTTTTCGAGTGGCGGTCAGCCGGAGTGGTCGACTATTGAAACTGTCGCGTTCCTAGCTATTATTGTTAATGAGTTTGTGTAAATTGATATCGGGAACATTAAGTGATTGAACATTATAATCCGAGTTAATTAATAAAGTGTTTGATTGCACCAACATTACCTACGAACGCCCACAGAATAAGAAATTAAATAATGACGATGTCGGCGGAGAACCCTTCGCCCCTGTGCTTTATGCTGCTCCGTTCTCTCTTATTCTCCGACATATATATTACCCTAAGTAAACATTTGGCCAGCCGTTTCAGAGATTAAGGTGCGTCAAAATTTTGAATTTGTTTTTAGATCTTACCATTTCTTTTTTATTTTTTTTTTGTTACGTGAGACCATAATCCAAAGTTAATCTATCGGCAATATTGTTTTTATATGTTTATGAATATATATCGGCTTAAAGTTTAATTTTGTTGAAACAGTGAACAAATTTCATCACGCGGTGTTATATGGTATTATAGAAGACGTAGTTTGTCCATTGTCTTGCCAGTTTTAATCTTTATACCATTGTACTGTTGATCGTGACTTGATAAGCTTTTGTTAATAACATATTTGTTTTTAAACCCAGTGAGTCGATCAATTTACAATGCTGTGCAAATAATATAGTAAATCAGGATTTCTATGTTATTTTCTCATATTCCTGCCGTTATTAAAAAAAGAGAAACTCGGGTCATACAATTCAAAGAAACCTCCATTCTCACACTACCCTGGCAATATATAATACATTGAATAACACTTTATATATCCGTAAAAATAAAAACATACTTGTAATGTCATATTTTAGAGTGTAAAAGCTTCAAAAATCATTTGTCGAGTTGAGCATACGCATTATTCTGCGAAATATTTCAAAAACTTCCTATTAAAAAAAGGCATATTGTAATGTTAAAATTATTTAAGATGACCAAGATGATTGAATTTATTTCCAGTACATGAAATTTAAACAAGTTAAACCTACAAAAACTATTTTTAAAGGAGTAACCGTTGAATTTCTTGCCGGTTTCTTTTCACCGTTATCAACTTTCCGAGCTGGTGGTAGATTTGTTACCAACATAATGATTATAGACGATTAAAAAGTACTTTTTGTACTATATTTTGAGTTTCTTAGTTTCCCTTCCGCTTCGAGGTGGTAAGAGTTCATTCTCATCTAATTCCTTATTAGCAGAAAAGGGAGTATGCATCAGAAACGCGTCGCTATAGACTGGGGGATGATTCTTCTGAGATTAGACTACAAGATTTTCATCTGAACGGATCAATTTAGATCAGCTCGCCAGCTGGATTTCCTTGAAATTGTGGAAAACCTGCAAACCCAAAGTGGAGCAGTGTAATGAGTTCATAGACCATAGAGGGTTTTATGTATTTGAATGTATCCAAAACATATAATTAAGTTGTACCAACGTATAATACAACAGATTAGGGTTTAGCTTTAATGAAAACAATAAATTATCATGCATATTGCAGGTATTTAGAAGTCATACTTCCTGTATGTAAGGCATAAGGCATAACCCAAACTGATAGGCATGCTCTGAGACGTGAAAGGTCATTGTCGCGTGAACGATAAATAATGCGACCTTGTGCAAAACAATATACCTTTCCCACACGACGTTGGGCCACTTTAACTTCTTAAAACAATCTATCTGTACTATTTTTTTTACTAAAAGTTTAGTGCTTGTCCGTGTTCTCTCCTGATGGTATTTGAATCTGCTGGCTTACTCTTGAAAGCCAACCCCAATTCATGGTGATTTCATTTCATTCAAACGATAACACGACACTCTTGAAAATCATTTCATCGAAATGGAATAGAAGCGAAAACATGTTAATAGATTGATGATTGATCATTTTTGAAAGTATATTAAGTAAATCACTATAAGGCACGGTTCAATTTACAAAAAAATCTATCGAATTATTAACCTCACCATGTTTTGTTTACACTGAAACCATTTGGAGTTTATTAGTATGAATCGTTTAAATAGATCGCTCATTTAACAGATTGATTTTGAAGAAGAATCCAGCTGTCAAGAGGTAATTTATCTTATGGTGCCTCGTTACCTCTACACAGCATTGCCGGAACGCAATGTTTTCCATGTCAAATAACAGAGAGAGTGAACAAATAACAAGGTTATTTTTAGTCAACCTTAAAAGATAGAAAAAAGAGGTGTTCGGCAGGGATGTGTTGCGTCACCATGGCTGTTCAACCTTTTCATGGATAAATATTTGACAGATTTAAAAGTAAGTATGTATGGGTTAAGAATGAATGAATTACTCATCAAATGTTTACTCTACGCTGATGATCAAGTAATACTTGCGTCATCCGCTAACGAGCTACAGGAGATGCTAAATATTATGAATGAAGCTTTGAAAGGGAAAGGAATGAAAGTGAATGTAAACAAAACGAAAGTTATGCTTTTTGAACGAGATGAATCTATGATGAATGGCAATATTTTGATAGATGGGGAACAAGTGGAAGAGGTGAAAGAATTTGTATACTTGGGATCTAAATTTACAAAAGATGGAACATGTGAAAGTGATATCGAAAGGAGAGTGAATGCAGGGAATATGGTAAATGGTGCTCTGCATGCTTTTATGAATAGCCAGATGGTGTCTCAAAGGGCTAGACTGGCAGTGCATGCTGGAGTGTTGGTGCCAACACTTATGTATGGTAGTGAAAGTTGGGTATGGCAGAAGAATCACAAAAGTAAAATAAATGCGGTAGAGATGAGAGCGTTGAGAAGCATGAGTGGATTAAAACTGAGTGACAGAGTGAGAAATAGTGTGATAAGAGAACGTTGTGGTATAAAAGAAGACGTAGTGACTAAAATTGAAAAAGGTATGCTTAGATGGTTTGGGCATGTAGAGAGAATGAATGAAAGGAGACTGACAAAAAGGATTTATGAGTCAAGAGTGAATGCGAAAGTTGGAAGGGGAAGACAGAGGCGAACGTTCCTGGACCAAATCCAGGATATTTTAAATAACGGCCAGGTCAAGAGTACTCTAAACCCACGAACCTGTATGAAAGGTTTAATGAGATTGAAAGAAGCGAAGGAGATATGGAAAGATCGTGGCAAGTGGAAGGATGTTGTCTCTGCCTACCCCTACGGGAATGAGGCGTGATGCTATGTATGTATGTATGTATGGAATAAAAACCCTTTTTTAAAATCTTTTCAAGAAGAACAAGTCGACTGTACATGATTATTGCGTAAGTTTAAACGTTTACGCAGCGGTTGCAACGGAAGCTCTAAAAAGGAATACATTTTCCTAGTTTTTACATCAGCGTTTGTTCTATGTTTAAGTTTGATTGGTTATAACATTTTATGGTAAAAAAATTTGTTCTATTATTATTTAAAATAAAATAAAAAATATATTCAAAAGGATGTTAAAACCTGCCCTCTTAAAAATATCATGCAAGGTGGGTAACCTTAAAAATGTCAATAGTATTATAAGGTTACCCACCTTGAGGTTTAGATTTTATCAATAAGAAATTACAAAAAAAGACTCATTTTGAGGTAAAATTGTAATTCAACCTCAAGACTGGTCTTTATCGCATTTTAAAGGACCTCCTAAAAATATGTTATGCATGTTATTAAAGCCGTTATTATCCAATGGACGTGTGGAATTTGCGGTGGTGCAGCATGGTGGGCCTGAATGAGTAGGAGTTATACCTATATAACCTATATAATTATTTATTTATATAAATAACTATATAGGTTATATCGTTATCGACTGCCTCATTGGTCTAGCGGTTAGCATGTTGGACTACAGACATGAGGTCCTGGGTTCGAGTCCCGAGTTCTATTAATTCTATTCAATTTCTATTAAGATTTTCTCAATATTGGCCCGAAGTTGGGAAGTTGGCGGTTTGCTCCACCCCCGTGCCTCGGAGAGCACGTTAAGCCGTCGGTCTTGCGCCAGATCTCTTTCCGGTCGTATGTCAGATTCCCGTCACATCGGATTATGAGAGTGAAGGAATAGAGAGTGCACTTGTGCCTGCCAATCCGCAGTGGAGCAGCGTCGTGGTTCAATGCTCTAAAAACTCCCTCTCCTTTGAGTAAGGAGGCCTGTGCCCAGCAGGGGGACGTTAATGAACTGCTAATAAAAAAAGGGATATGTCCGTACACTAAATGCTATTACTGTTATATTCTTACTTCTATTAATTATTGACTATTATTATTTGCTGTTTCTTCTATAAGAGAGAGTGCACTTGTGTACTATGCCTACCAATCTGCAGTGCAGCCGCGTGGTGGGTCTATGCTCTAAAAACCCTCTCTCATATGAATGAGGAGGCCTGTGTCCAGCAGTGGAACGTTAATGGGCTGCTTTTTACCTTACCTTATAGGTTATATAGGTATAACTCCCTTATATTTATGCATTTTGTATAAAAGTTAATAGTAGGAAAATATCCTGAAAAAAAGGTGGACATTTCGTAAATCCACGGAAAAGAAAGACGCGTCAAAATTCTTGTAGGTATCTTTATGAGAGATGACGTATAGATGATTTTGTCAGGGTTTTTCTGGGTAGTATAGTTTATTATAGAAATGGTTGTGTTATCGGGCGTTTGGCGGTGGTCAGTGTAGTTATCAATTGGTGACCTTTGTGACACAATGTGAATTGGCAGATGGTGGCGGTGCCGGGCCGTGCGCGGCACGCCGGTGCGCTCTTCAATTGTTGATAGCGCATCTGACTCACTTTTAGGTGTCCAATTGCATATATCTATCATATATACACGCGTAGTTCACGATCCTGTAAGAATTTGGGAATACGTGCTTTTATTT
>JACTOM010000078.1:196138-308812 GCA_015832385.1 Elymnias hypermnestra
GCTTTTACAGCGTAACCGAGAGGGATGGCGAGCGCAGAAGCTCTGCCGAGGGGTGGGCCCGTAGAAGGGCCCTGCTGCATCGGGGGAAAACGTTGCTCTAAGGGCGCCTCCTGCGAGGCTCGGACCTAGGCTTAGAGCAACGTTTGCTGCTGCTGAAAAAGACAAAATCGGACAGGTGCTTAATCTTGACGCCCATGGGTCCGCGACTGGGAGCCGCGGCCGGGGTGCGTCAGATAGCGGGGGCCTCGTCTTCGCCGGCGAAGACGCTGTGTGTGTGTGTTAGTGTACGGGGCATTGTCAATGGTCATCTGGTCGTCTGGGTCGTCAAGGACGTGTTTGGGCCGCCTCTTCCTAGGCGGGATGTTTAGCCTAATCCCATAAGAGGCGGCATTCCTGATGAGAGGGTTGGGGTGACTGACGGCTCTCTTGAAATAATCTACGGAGAGCGTTTTGAAATGATTGTTGACCGTTGCGAGGCCGAGATCTCTGTGGAGATCGACGTTGCGCATGAACCAGCGGGCGTCCGTGGCTATGCGCATGAATTTGTTCTGCAGCGTCTGGAGTCGAACCAGCCGGCGTGCAGGAACGTGAGCGAACACTACGCTCGCATAAGAGAATATGGGGCGGATGCAAGTTTTGTAGAGTGTCACCTTGTGGCGCAGTGACAATTTACTCTTCTTGCAGATCATGGGATAGAGGCGACTTAGCACAAACGCTGCCCTGCCACGGATGGTGCGAATGTGTTCGGTGAAGTTCATGCACGCATCTAGGGTGACTCCTAGGTATTTGGCTTTCCGTTGCCAAGGGGTCGGAGAATTAAAAAAGTTTAATTGTTGCCAGATCCCGGCGATCTGGCCTCTTAGCACCGGTCGTATGTGTATTAGGGAATGAGGGAGTATTTATATAGGACGATGTGGTAGGGATGGAAACGTGGTGGGTGTGAGGGAGTTGTTAACTTAACTAGATTATTTATTGTAATGAACCTTATCTACTACTTCATGTTTACATTGATAATGAGTGAATACTAGTGAGAATATGGAATGGTTACTAAGTTAGGTATTTTATATGTATAGGTATGAGTATTCTATAACACAAATATTTCTATCCGTCGAATAATCTTCAACATTATAATACGCCTTGTGTAAAAGTATGTTTTTGACATATCTCTTAAAATTATGTGGAGGCAAATCTAAAACTGTTGCGGTATCTTAAAATATTAAAAATGAGTAGTGATTCTGTACAGAATCATTTGTTTTTATTTCTAGTACTAAAATTGTGTATTCCACTGTCTGTGCTACTAGGTTTGGTACATCCCCAAAGTTATAGCTATCAATACAAATTGATATATATAAAAAGGATATATGATTGAATTTTTTGTGGGTTCTTCACAGAACTAGCGCATACAGTTTTTTCTAACTTGAGATTTTTAAGCCGTTTTTGAATGTCCTCATGGGTTATTTGATTATGAATTCAAAATCGGAGACGTCTTTCGGAATCTCACTCATTTAGTACTTGCTATAAAAAACTGTGTTGTCTCAATGGTTGAGGCTACGGTTACAATTAATGTCATAATGTCCAGTGTATTCATCTTTCCTTTCATCAATGAAAACATCGAAACAACAATTGGATACAAGTATTACAAGGAGCACTCAGTGGTCCCTACCCAGGTTACTAACTGGTAACTCTGTCAAGAATCCGTCTCTATTCATTAGCCAATTAGCTTATATAATTCCCACAGATTGTACTACATCGGAAATTACATATATAATAAAATTGCAATACTTAATTACGACAATCAACTATTATACGCTTTTTAATGATGTAATAACCTATCAATATTAACAAATGTTTTACGTTTTGCAACATCGTATATCCACAACGCAATTAAAGCTGTGTTAAATTACCATATATTAATAAAATAGTAGCTGCTGCATGTGATGTCGTCTGCTTATAATCAGAACTCATGATTATACCAGAGTCAGCTCAAGTACCTATAAACACAATTAGCTAGTATAGATGTAATATAGACAAAGTCACATGCGCCAGATAATAAACATATATCCTCTGCACTTTGGATGAAATGTGAATGGATGAAATACTGGTTATTTATTTAACACTTTATATAACATTACATACCAATTAATTCTGGCACTGGACCAGTTAAACAGCATTTATAACTGTTAACGTAACTTACGAAAAAATTGGTAAAAACTGACCGATGCAGCTTGTTTAACATAGTTATTTAACATATCTAGTAATGTGAAAGTTATTGAGTAATATTCCTATCGTTATAGAAGTCATGATGGTCTAGTTGTAGACGTGAATCGTGAGCAGGTACAGGTGAGTATCTCTATCTACAATATCTGTTCATGGTTTACTAGCTGTGCTCGCGACTTCTTAAGCGAGGATTTGTGTTTCTGGTTAGTATTTGTTAAGAGCATGTTGTCCGTTTTCAGGCTATCTGTTTCATTCATTTCATCAAATTTAATTTAAATCGGTTCAGTAATTTTCTCATAGAAGCACGACAAATAGACTGAGTTACTTTCGTATAATGTTAGTAGGGATAGAGATCATAGATCATAGTCATTGTTATTTGTTGCTAAGTAACAAGTTTTTAACCTATTAAAGCTAGTCATAGTCCAATCTAATGCCTATGTAATAGTACCATTAATAACAAATGACTCAGTATAATGAATATTTTTTCGTTGGACTATATTTAAAAGAGACTTTGAGAGAGAGAGAGACCGCTTTGATTGAATTCGATTGTACAATACATGTCTTTCCTAATATACCAGTGATTTCAAATAAGTATAGAAGAAATATTTAAACACAAATTGACTTTAAATATAACTATAATAAGCTATTATTCATATTTAAACACGTTATCACGTTAAAACTGGCTATTCATCTAACACTAATAATATAAAAAGCTGTAGAGTTTGTTCACTTGAACCAGCTAATCAGAGGACCTACAGGTCTGATTTGAAAAAGATTATTTCAGATTCAAATAGTCCTTTTATCGAGGAAGGCAATTTACTATATATCAACACATTAAAACCAATATGAGTCATGTACCAATGAAGAATGTTTCAAAATCTAGACTTTTCTTTTTGAGAGCTCCCACTGTCTACACTGCGTAATCCGTTACAATTTTCCAAAATTTATGTATAACAGAATTGTTCCCTTTTAAAAGTGCTTCAAAGAGTCCTGGGCAACATATGTCTCTCAAACTCATGTCTAAAAAAGAATACGCAATTATTTCTATATTAGCTTTGAAGGCGGTTCTTTTTTTGTAATTTTTTTAAAAACGTGTTGCTCATATGAGACACCACCACTTATTTGAAACAACTTTATAAAGTGAAATATACATTCGTAACGCCGCACCCGGGATCGAACCCGCAACTTCATATGTTACAGGTCGGTTACTTTGCCACCCCGCTATTACCAGTCTTTAATATGGCAATCGAGCTCATCACTAATACGCAAGAGATCCCCCCCCCCCATTCGGCTACTACCACTTTCCACATAATACACCTTATGTATATTGTAATGCAGCAACAAACGTAAAATCATTGCAATATGATTCCATNAAACCAATATGAGTCATGTACCAATGAAGAATGTTTCAAAATCTAGACTTTTCCTTTTTAGAGCTTCCATCGTCTACGCTGCGTAATCCGTTACAATTTTGCAAAATTTATGTATGTCATGTCTAAAATAGAATTCGCAATTATTTCTTTATTAGCTTTGAAGGCGGTTCTTTTTTTTGTATTTTTTTTTATTTTTCATGAATCTAAAGTGTAGACACCACCACTTATTTGAAACAACTTTATAAAGTGAAATATACATGTTACAGGTCGGTTACTTTGCCACCCCTCTATTACCAGTCTTTAATATGGCAATCGAGCTCATCACTAATACGCAAGAGATACCCCCCCCCCCCCCATATGGCTACTACCGCTTTCCACATAATACACCTTATGTATATTGTAATGCAGCAACAAACGTAAGATCATTGCAATATGATTCCATACAGTTATATATTCTACCACAAATCGCACCTTTACTGTAAGCCGTTGAGGAGTTCCATTGATCATCACATTTAACTAAGATACTTACTTGACTATAAATACGTGCCTCACATATCCGGATAGCCTACAAAAGATTCGGCCGAGTATCGTTAATTTGCTCCAAAGAATTAAAGAGTTCCGTTAGTCATGGATCCCAAGATTTAAACCAAATTATCATCGAACAACCTTTGAATTATATTCAATCGAATAAAAAAAAAATCATCGAAATCGGTTTGCGTGATCTTAAGTGAGTCCATTTGTCGCGAACATGCTTAATGCAAATTTATGATTTATACGGTTTTCTCATGGATGCCATCATCTGTATTGGAGTAAAAAAAGATGGGAGTCGTCACATTAAATTGATTGAAAAAATTTAAAGCATTTTTATGTAACCACTATACAAAAACCCGTTTCAGCACATCCAGTGATTCATTGTCATGTCTCCGAGAGTAACCGGTTCGATTCTCTGACCCACTGAACTAGTATTGATTCATCTGGCAGGATTAGCATTTAACTGTTATTTCGCCAATTAAGGAGAAACATTACATACAATTTTCATACATCCGCGCTATTTATTGACCCTTTTTTTAAATTATTATATTTGTATCGGTTCTTGACTAGTGTGCAAATTTCAAATTAATTCGACGATTTGATGTATAAAAAAATTATATACATTAATGTTAAAAAGTTGAGTCATTTTTTAAATTGTTAGATAGATAGATTACTCTTTATTGTACACCAAAAAATTACAACATCACTTATGCTTATGTTAAACAATGGGGGGTACAATAGGTGGCCTTATCGCTCAGCAGCGATTTCTTCCAGGCAAACTTTGGGTGAAAAGATAATATAAGTGCAATTATGGTAGGTGGTATACAACAGATAAGAATAATATATAAAGACATACATACATATACACATACACAAATAAGTGTAATATATACAAATATACATGCATACTTAAATAAATATATTTAAAACTTAAAGATAGGAGAATGAATATTAATTGTTGTATTGAAATTTAAAAAAAATTCCTTAGAAGATATTTGAACTTACCTAAAGGTATATGAACTGCATCATTGATTTAGTGGTTAGCATGTTCGACTACAGACATGAGATCCTGGGTTCGAGTCCCGGGTCGGGCCAATTCGAAAATCAATATTGAATTTACTCGGAGAGCACGTTAAACCGTCGGTCCTGCGCCAGATCTCTTTCCGGTCGTATGTCGGAGTCCCGTCACATCGGATTATGAGAGTGAAGGAATAGAGAGTGCACTTGTGCCTGCCAGGCCGCAGAGGAGCAGCGTGGTGGGTCAATGCTCTAAAAACTCCCTCTCCTTTGAGTGAGGAGACCTGTGCCCAGCAGTGGGACGTTAATGAACTGTTAATAAAAAAAGGGATATGTCCGTACGCTAAATGCTATTACTGTTATATTCTTACTTCTATTAATTATTTGCTGTTTCTTCTATAACTTTAGAAACTATTATGTTATATTTTTCAAGGAACAAACCACGGTATACGTCTTGTACCAAAAACAAATTGAATTGGTGGTCTGTAAAGTCGCATTACGGACGAAAAATTTGTTGTTCTAATAAACAATGGAATTAAGCTGATCGGGCCTCTATAGCTTCTCACGCGCTCTCGCTTACTCGCTCGGCTCGGGTGGAACGTGTCAATTGGATTATGCCTTTTGTACGTGTAAAAGATGTTCATCGGCTTATAAACACGTTATCACGTCAAAAACGTAATTCCCCTAAAAGTTAGCGCAGTAATTCGCCTTAAAATTTAAAACAGCGGTGATATTGTAATGTATTTAGGCGTATGGCCTAATGTTATGCTAGTTGCTTTGAAAACAGTTACAATAATTGCATGGTGGTGTGCTCGTTCATGCGCTAAAGATGGCGCCCAGCACGTGGCGTAATGACCCCGAACACGATTTAAATTGATTATAAAGAAATTAAATTAAAAATCGTTTACTTAAGTAATCTTTAACAGCACTTATGAGTGGAATTTAGTAAAAAAGGCTATGTAAGTAGCAGCCTATTAACATCCTGCTGCTGGGCATAAACCTAGCAGAGAGGGTTTTTAGAGTATAGACCCACCAAGCTGCTCCACTTTGGGTTGGCGTGTGCACATACTCCAGAATTACTCCCGGAATATGGAAATATTCTTGCGATGTTTTCATGTACCAAAAAATAATGATGGCATAGAAAGGACTATGAATATGAAGCAACTTATCTTTTTTTATTATTGAGTGTATGTTAGCGCTTAATGATCACACCTAATGGTAAGTGATTTTATAACCTAAGAGAGTTTGGGAGGAGGCCTGTGACCAACAGCTAGTTAGTTTACCTTATTTCTTAAAACTTTCAGTTAGTTAAAAATAGTCGGTTATCTTAACGGAGAAGATACGTTTCAAAAAGCTCCGCGAGCTTTACAACATTACACAACATATTGTACTAGGCGTTCAGAAATCTCAAGGAGTACTCGAGAACCTACTAAACAATCTTGACAATTATTATTACAATAAGAGCACGGCAACACGTTTTTGTCCATAATCATTGGTCTTACGTTCTAAACAGCAGTATGTTGTCAGAGTTGTGTCTTCGATTTTCAACCATAACGTATTAGCAATAGAGTACAATAGAATATATTTATTTTCGCATCTTATTCTTTGTGGATTTTAAAATATATAATTGCTTCCAATGAAATAGACATTTTTGTACGTTCTAATAATATGCAATAACTTGTTTATTTAAATTGAAGGAACAGTAAATTTGTTTATTTTTTACGCTGGCTGTTTGTTTATTACTGACAGAATTTCACTTCACTGTAATCTCACTTGACAGCAAGTGATGCTATAGTCTAAGATAGATGTGAGGGAACCTGTTAAGGGGTAAGTTACCTCTAATAAATCCTAGACAGTGTCGCATTTTTTTTGTAACTAGCCACGTCCATATCCTCCTTCCAGTAGTAACTCAGACAAATTATTGAATTGATTGCCATTATTTATGCTTCTGGAGGAAGGTCTTCTATCAAACGTCCGTGTTGATAACACAGCCACACCCCATTTTTTTTATTGCTCACAGGTCAGCGCTTGACTGTGATCGCACCTGATGCTAAGTGATTATACAGTCGAAGATGAAGGCACACTAAGCGGGTAACAGGTAATTTTCTTCTTTTGGTACGCAAAACTTTTTTGCTTGGCGATACGTCTTTGCTGGTAACTAGCCACGGCCGAAACCTCCCACCAGTCCAGATTCAGATAAATTAGAATATACAATTTTACCTTCACAACTTTGAATAGTTCATATGAAACACTGAAACGTTTAAAATTCAATCAGTACGCTATGAAACCAGCATTTTTATGGTCTTTTTACTTAAGTTTTCCTACAAGTCAAACAATGCAATGCCTTATGTAACGAATTACAGCAACATTTAATGACTTATTGCGAAGAATGCCAATTAAAAAACAACTATAAATTACTCGATTATATCGATAATCGTCTCAGCATGTTATCGCTGTATTGATTATAGCAAGAAGCGTTAAGATTTCTGAGAATATGTGTTCGCATCTGATAAGAGGAATTTATGATATCTTGTTAAGAAAATTATTATAAATATGTTAGGAGCTTGTGTAGGTATGTTGTCGTCGTCATCTTATGGTTTTTTTTTTAATAAATACCACTGAAATACAAATTTCACGTCTGCGTCACATAAGAATGAATGAGGGAATCAGAAGGAAGAATTTTAATTACTTAACAAAAGTTTATAGTAACCCTAAAAGATAGACAAAGCTATCATGGAAGTGCTGATAGATTTTGTTAATAGGCGCAGCTCTGTCATACATGATTTTTGCGTATTTCTTTGATTATCAAGTGTTATTTTGTTAGACTAGGTTACCATCGTTGTAGTAAATGATTAGTAAATGATTAGCACCATCTTGTGCACTGCTTATTTGAGCGAGGGAGAGGATAATTTTAGGATTCCTCGCTAAACCTCAACTTCCATCCATTAATCCTGTAATAGGACATATTTAATGGGACTTCAACTCCATGACGAGTGAAGGATAGGGGTAAACCGGGAACATCATATGCAGTAGTAAATAGGGGTATACGGTCAACGCTAAAGAAGGTGTTTTTAACTCAATAATAAGTACGTAGTCGTTAACCCATATCTCTTTATTTAGGCGTTGTTGTGGATTTCTAAGATCTCCCACTAAGGTATACAAAGAACACATGTTATTTATCAATCCATCACCGACCGTGGTATTCTGACGGGGCCACATATGTAGCATTTCAGCTTCAATTGGTAGAGCTGCTTCCAGTAAGGGATGTTTAGCGGCGGCAACAATTTCAAACATTTCAAACCAAGGTGTATCAATATATGTAAAGGAACCATTGAAAAGGAATAAATTCTCCCCGTTTTTGCAACATTTTTCATTGTTACTTCGATTCTAATGGTCGTAATGTGATGTTGTATAGCCTTCCTCGATTTAATCGCTGTTCTACGCTACAATATTTTTTTCAAATCAAACTGACAGATTCTGAGGCTAGTACATTCAAACAAACAAACCTACTCTTTAACCTCATCAACCGCCTATGCACTCGTAAGTGGTTAAAATTTTGTGGCATAAGAAACCATGCCGGGTATTAGATAGAATAATTATAAAATTAATCTCTTTAGATATAATATTTCCTACTAAATCCGTTACAGATAAGATTAAGACGAAAGATAACTTCGGCCTTAAACGGACTAATTAAAATTCATGAACTGCTATAGTTCTGTCTAATACAGTCATTATTTATCTATCGAAATCGTTTCATAGAATCGATGATACTAAATCAAATAGTGTTAGTGTAATTATTTCTGAATTGATCTCGAATACTAGAGGGAGAAAGCCACACCATCAATATGCATAGCTGTATGATTTCTCTCGTTGCACGCCACTTCGCGCGTGCTTCTGCGAACGTTGCATGAAAACTGTCCGTTACATTTTACCCGCCTGTGCAATATTAGCAAACGCTGCTTTATATTTTATAGTATATTACGTACCTAGGGCTGAAAAATTACCAATAAACAAAATAAATAAACCATGACATCGCCGCTCGCGTGATAAATGTGATAAAAACGATGGTAGCAATGTCATACTTTCGTCCCGTGGTGGGTTTACCTTTAACGTATAACTTTTTATCAGATCGGGATCTTCGATCATTATGTTAAATAAAATAATGCTTCGACTACGTAACTAATCAACAAGTTGTATTCTCATTTATTTATCACAACTTTCAAACACAAATTATATATGCCTAAAGATGCAATCAAAAACACAAATATGCAAAACTAAATAAAATTAATAATATTTATATAGAAGATGCCTAAAATGCTTGGTTTTTAGCGTGTCAAACTCAAAATTTACTCTGCAAAAATGTATCTTTCAATTTATTACACACATCTAAAGATCTAACAAAGACACGCCTCCTTGCTGTTTCTGAACGCGAGTCAGGGTTCTGGCTACATGCGCTTCCATCTGCATCCGTAGGTACCTTATTAGACAAGACTACGTTATCTTTATCTACGTGTCTGCCTGGGTGTGAAAACAACAGAGCCCCATCGTTGTGAATGTGGTGAGTGGGTGAATCAACTCGGTCACCACGGTCTCTTGTCTTCGTAGCGCTGGTCTTCGTTGATGACAGCGACATTATCAGAAGGACCCTTGTCAATATTAACGTGCCGGCTATTCTCGAGCCGAAAAGAATTGTGCATGATGATGGTAAGAGACCTGGTGATAAGTCGTTGATGCCTTGGAAAAAAGGAAGGTCGTTGGTGTGGGATGCTACATGTGCTGATACGCTCGCACCATCTTACATTGACGCTACCTCCAAATCAACGGGAGCGGCGGCGTCATTAGCTGAAAACGCCAAGAGGCGTAAATATGAGAGCATTGCCTTAGAATACATATTTGTGCCTTTTGGCGTGGAGACATTGGGACCGTGGGGTTCCTGAGGCTAAAAGCTTTTTGAAAGAAATTTCATTTCACTTAGTTGATGTCACCCGTGACCCTAAGGCCGGGTGGTACTTCGGACAGCGTATAAGTATCGCCGTCCAAAGAGGTAACGCTGCCAGCCTCATGAGTACCCATCTATTTGCCTCTGATGGTGCGTTTTAATTGCTTTTATTTATATTTATATGTAAATATATATGTCGTATTAATTCTTTAATTTCAGACATTTTACTTCCTTGTTATATTAAAGGGTTTGAGTTTTAATTAAGTTCAGTTTGATAAATCATATGTATATAAGGAAACTAATTTATTAAACAATAATTAACCTTACCTTCTTTATAGTCACTGTCCTCCATTATCCAAATATATCTAGAGAATATGCAGAGAAACAAGTTACAAATTGACTAAATACTGTTTACATCTGTTGGGGATTTTGCTGGTTGTATTTATTTGGACTTTTATATAAAAGTTTTTCAACGTTACAAGAACGATAACTTTATCTATACACGTTTAAGGAAAATACCCTGTTTTTACAAACACGACGATGTAGTGTTGTTTATATTCTAATTCTATACAAATAAATTAAATTGAAGTGTTTATTTATAATTTCAAATTACATTTTTTTTTTCATAAAATACGATACGTTATATTTATGAAAAAAATGTTACTAGTTGTTTTGACGTATAATTTTTACGGGAACGAGAAATGCCAAACATAAAAATTATCATTTTGAGTGAAAGCGTAAGCGGGATTGTTCACATGTTATAAATGATTTGATACACTATATATAGAAAGGACAATATAGGCTACGCGTTTTTCGTTCATTAAATGGGAATGGGTAATTCCAAGCGTATAAATATCACATTGCGAAGTTATAAATAATTTAGCATCAGTAGTTTATTAAGTAGAATACTAAAAGTTCGTAACAAACAAGCTACTAAAGCCATTTACGTTGTTTTGAAACGAGGAAACGTCCATAAAGCTGGCTCGAACCGGATTCAAAGACTGGGCCTCGCTTGCGCAATCTCTTGATATTTATGTCAGCCTAGTACTTTGTTTGGGCACTTGGTACGATACCTTCACACACGCACTTTCCAAATGGGAACGGGAAAAGCGCATAAAAGTTTTGCAAGTTTTCTAATATATCTTCCGTATAAAAAGTTTTCTCCGGTAAATAATAATATTTATGTGTAAAAACAACGAGAATACATGAAAGTTTTAAAACTTAAAAAAATAAGAGAACTTATGGAAAAAATATAAGAAAGTCTTAGCTATAAGTAAGTTTCTTTTTTGTGAATAATAATATTTATTTAGCAACAATATGCAAGAATTTTCTTGTATTTTAAAGTTCTTGTTTATATTTTAGTTCAATATTTTTATAGGTATTCAAATTCCAAAATTCTCTATTCTAGTATAGGCTTTAATTTGAATGGTCAAATATTGGTATTTCTGACGTAGGACCGATGATGACATTAGAGACCAGCTCTGAGGTCCTAAGTTCGAAAGAATCTAAAGTTATTCCCTCGCACCCAGTTCTGAGAAGAGCCCATAAAAAGCTCAGTAGGGTGTCCCTTTTTTCCTCAACATTATTATAATATAATTTTTTCATTTATTTTTTTCCAAACGCTCTCGTCACGTATTCAGCAGCTTACTCCATAGGTGAAGCGTGTCTAAAGAAGTTTTACTTCAATAAACCTTACATAACATCAACCTTTGGGGTGACTTAGTCCTTAAATCGACACGCGTGATTCCTTAGTAGATTCCCTTATGTATTTCTGTATACAAAGTGATAGGTCAGTTCGTGAACCGTGCGACATTAAATCATGTTATTCTTGAGTTGGTATTATTATTTCACTTGTAAATACCCGGTCGGTTACGTCACCATCAATTGCGAGGCCAATGACAATCTAAACTGCCTTATTTCTCATTACCATCGCCAGTTTATCACAAAATAAATTTAATACCAGTCCCCGTCACAGCTGTATACTCGCGTAGTTCATGAAACCGTGGGAATATGGTGAAAACCCGTTCTTAGTGAGCGTCACCATTACTAGAAGTATGTATGCCAAATTTCAAGTCTATTGGAGCTATTCAAGTTTTTGGAAACTTCGTGACTGTTGTGACTTCACGTTCGTGTGAGTTAGTGATTGGTGTTTGTGCTTAGTGAGCAACTACATTGCATTAGGAGTCGGTTTGCTAAATTTCAAAATCATTTAGGTGAATAGCAATGTCATACTTTCGCCCTTAGGTGTGTAATGTTTAGTACATACCTAAGGGACCGTGAGATTGGTACGTGAGCTTAAGCTGCAAATGCTGGCTAAACCTTACGAGATAGATTAATGTGATACGTAACTGTTTATCTTGAAAAGATCGATAAAGATGTCGTCAATTCACCATTTTTATCTCTTACATAATCCAAAAATATATGGGTTTAATTCAAGCTATTTTATGCAATAAAATATTATTCCGTGTCTAATTACATCCTTCAATACGTTGTATATTTCATGATGTTCCAAACTGCCTTTAACAGCATTTCATTTAAATGGATATCTTAGAAGATATCAGGGATTTAAAAAGCGGTGTTGCAACTTGAAGAGTGAGATTTAAGAGATTTGCAAGATTGCAAGAGACAATAGAAACGCCTGGGAGTGAACGAATTGCACTAATTTTTATTAAAATATTAAACTAATATAATATTGTAATGATGACGGTAACAAAAAAATACTCGACTGAGTTTGTTGTGGGTTCTTCTCGGATCAGGGCGCGAAGGAACCCTCTTCGTTCTTGAGTACCATCATCAGACGTATATTAGAATCAGAGTGTGGAAAAAAAAAATAATTTGACGATTCAAAAGATTGAATAAAGATTTGACTATTAGAAAGATATTTTTGATTTGATTTGATAAATGCCGTTGGAGTTGCGCGGGTCAGTGAGTATAACGTAAATTTACAAGAAAAACACACATATTATCTATAATACGTAATGACAGTTGATATGAGATGATTACACGAGTGTTTGCCATGAACATCAATATAGCAATTTAAGGTAAAAAGGTTGAACGGCCCTTCGAAGCCTTTGACCTCCGCCCTGCTTGCCTTACACTTACACGGGGGTATTCCGTATATTTTTTTTGTTAAAGTTAATTAGGTAAACGAACTGGTGGGTCTGTGGATGACAGAAGAGGTAATTGCTGTTGCGTTGACGGCTCAAATGGCATGAGTTTGATCAATTTCAAGTTACATTTTACATGGAAAACCGCTGGTAGGTGTTAGCGCGATATTCTGGAATTGTATTTCAAAAATAAGTTTTCACAGCAACCTTGAATCGTCAAAAGCAATCTTTTCCTACACAATATTTGTAAAGTACGTGCTATTATAAAAAAAAACAGAACAGAACAGAAACAGAACGCGTAACAGATTCGGCCGATTGTTCTTATTTATCATCTTCTTTAGAATATAAATGTATTCACTCCCACTCTTTTTTATCGTTTAAGTAATTGTCATCTCTACAATATTATATGGGAGTTTATGATAAAAACGTTAGCTGTAAATGAAAGAAGCGTCATTATTTTCACTGCTCTAACTCTTTCTCTTACTAACACTATTGGGACTATATAATATATCTTTAATAATGAATATTAAGTATTTTTCCATATTTTTATACTTAACTGACTAATCGTAGCTGTGTTACATTATATTTTCTAAAATAAAAGTGGGTTAAGTTACACCTTATAACAGTAAAGCCTATACGAAAAAATAAATAATGTACACTTTTATATACATTTAACGTAAAGCTGTTAATATGAAATTGCTAACATGCACTTTAATGTTATTATTTTTTATTGATTACTATAAAAAAGGAAGTAGAGACCCATTATTGTCCCATTGCTGTGGTCTTCTCACACATAGGAGAGATGGTTTTTGGAGCACCACTTTGCTCTACTGCGGGTTGGTAGGCACACAAGTGCACTCTCTATTCCATCACTCTCACAGTCCGTTATGACAGAAATTAAACACGACCAGAGAGAGATCAGACGACCTAACTTGCTCTAACTTTGGGCAAGTAATGAGAATTTATTAACAGAAAACTCTATATAAACTTTTGAATTGGCCTGACCCAGGACTAGAACTTAGAACCTTTTTTCCGTAGCCGAATATGCTGATCACTCCACCAGTGAGGCAGTAGATAACTATAATATACACTTGTACATATATGACGATCTATTGAAGTTTGTAATCAATCGGAATGACTACAAAATGTCTGTACCAACAAAAGTGATTAAAAAAATGTAATAGGTATTTTGCATTGAACCCTAAAAAGAGTCATTCACCTCCGCCACCTAATGTTTGTCATGGCGGTCATTTGCTATCAATTTATAATTTCTACTTTAATGGATTGTTTTACAAACAATAATGGCATGTTTCCAGGTATATTGCTTCTATAAAGCTGTACATTGAAATAATAATGAAGTATCTGTTTGTAATACGCTTGAAAAATTCTATTTATTGTTTAAAAGCGTGGGGTGAACGATGATAATTGTAGAAAACGACTCGCGCTTTTATATTCTAATGAAGATGATAAGAAAATTTATGCGACTGAGGTTGTCGTGAATTCTTCTTACAAGAGGTCGCTCTCGTGCCCTTAAGTCGTTTTTTAAATCAAAGCAGGTATATTAAAAATATCATGAGGTAAAATACAGTCCATGATTGAAGATTTCAAGTTGTTATAAAAGCTTATTTATATTGCTACTATAAAACTGTTCTTATAAATACAAATGAAGTTTGTAATATGCAAAATAAATATTGAAATAAACAACAAATCATGCTTCAACTAAAATATTCAATTTACTGTTTAAAAGCGTGTGGTGCTAGATGATAATTGTTGCAAGCGCCCCATCTATAAATTGAATGTTTTGGTCATGACCCTATTCTTATATGATCCCCGACGAACTTATTACAGTCTCAGAAGCCTTAAAATACGCTGCTCCTACAGAATCAGCCCCTATTGTAATAGTAACGGACAGTAAAAGTGCTCTTCAACATCTGACTCGATGCACCTCTGCTTACAGAGGGCTACCGATAGGTTATGACATTCTGCAGCAAATTTATGATTTCTGCCGGAATGGCAGATTGCTGAGGCTGCAATGGGTTGCAGCACATATAGGTACAAAGGGAAATGAAGCGGCGGACAGATTAGCTAAGCTGGGTGGTACTATCGGACATGGTTTGACTATCAGACCCTTTTATTCTGAGATCCTTCGCAAACTAATATTTGATTCGCAGTGTATGAAAATCTTATTTTGATGAGAGATCCAGATCGACGGGGATCTGGTATAAGGCCATGCAGAGTGAACCTCCGCGAGTACCCTGGTTTGGACACGCTGCCTTAGGTAGAAACCATGTTAAGGTAGCATTCTGGTTGTGGTCCGGGCATTATCCCTCAAATAAATATGCCTATTTAATGAATAAAGCGGCTACACCGAACTGCATTCTATGCAATCAATTAGAAGATGTACAGCAGCATCTTCTCTTGGAGTGCATCAGAACAATGAACGAAAGACAATCGCTGATAAGCCGCTATGGTCTAAATTGTTTTGATGTTGGCCTACTGCAAAGTAGTCTGAGTAGTCCAACGTCAGAAGTAGCTGTACAATTTGACAATATCAGTGATTTATATTAAGGTTAAGTTACGATGGGGCTGACGTGTCTTAAGGACAAAAGTCCCTAATATCCTCTGAATTAAAAAAAACCCTATTATAATACAAATATTTATTTTATGTTTTTATAATAATTTTTATGTTCTACGTCTATGTCAACTGCCTCATTGGTCTAGTGGTTAGCATGTTCGACTACAGACATGAGGTCCTGGGTTCGAGTCCCGGGTCGGGCCAATTCAAAAATCAATATTGAGTTTTCTATTAAGATTTTCTCAATATTTGCCCGAAGTTGGGAAGTTGGCGGTGTGATCCACCCCCGTGCCTCGGAGAGCACGTTAAGCCGTCGGTCCTGCGCCTGATCTCTCTCCGGTCGTGTCGGATTCCCGTCACATCGGACTATGAGAGTGAAGGAATAGAGAGTGCACTTGTGTACTATGCCTGCCAATCCGCAGTGGAGCAGCGTGGTAGGTCTATGCTCTAACCCTCGCTCCTAGGAGTGAGGAGGCCTGTACCCAGCAGTGGGACGTTAATGGGCTGCTACTTACTTACTTACTTACGTCTATGATAACATTATTCAAAACTGTGAGGTGTGTTAAAAAACCCTTTTGAAATGTCATTTTAATTTCCAAAATCAGTATAATACCTTATTGTATCATAAAGAAAATGATCAAATTTATTTATTTTTGTTTCAGATACCGACACGTCGCGTTGGACGAGGTAATAATAAATCCAATCAGGTTTTGCAATAAATAATCAACATTTTAGATTGCTAACAGAGAAAATGACTAAAAATAGTGCTTTTGATAAGTTAAGGATTGTAATTAAAGACTATTTTTTAGCATATAGAAGCTATTTGTCTTTTTTGTTATGCACCACGAAAAACTTTGATTAGTTCGTTAACTTCGAGGTGTAAATTTCAAATCTGAACTAATAAATTACATTCAAGAGTCTGATTGACCAAACTTCTACGAGAGAATAGCCATCTATATGCTACATCGAATCTCATTCAGTTGCTATCTCTTTTCCTTGCAATTCCACAGGACAATGATCCAACACAGTCCTGAAAGTATTTCAAGTGAATCTCCAATTGGAATTGCAACAAATGACTGGCTTCAAAATTCATTCTTTAAGATACAGTCTATGCCATCTATGATCGCTGATATCTCCAGGTTAAATTGCTTAATTAAAGTATGGAGAAGCCCAATAGAGTTAACACAATTAGTCTAGTAACTAATACAGTACATACTCACGGCATTGTGTCTCCAGAACCATGTGGCACGTCACCGAGTTACGGTCCAGCGAGCCTTTACGCTTTCGCCAGCCATTCCTACCAACACTTGTAAGAAAAGTAGTAAAATATACAACCAAATTGTATGAGACAATATGAAATATGTTTGGGATAGTAAATATAATAATATTTCTGTCGTTTCAAGCAATGGACAGAACTACTAAACTGGAAATCGTTTTGCGTTTAAGCTGCTCGTCTTGGGACCTCATACTATCAATATATATTGTTAAAATACGCCCAATCACACAGAAATTATTTAAAATGATGGTACACGGCTTGTCCAAATCAAATTGGTATTACTTCACAATATGTGTTATTTTTTAGAGTTTTAAATAGTTAACTAAAGTTTCTCTCCGTTTCTTTTTTATGTATCGTTTTGAGCAGTTTTGGTTGCCTGGAAGATATGCCTGCCTATTTCAACGATAAGGCCGCCAATTATGCTCCTAAATATATACATTTAGGTCTTATTTCGTTTTTTTATGTGTTATACAATCAAGAGTTTTCGTGTTGTATTGTATCCCAAAAAATTGCACAAGGGAGGATCCTGCGTCACTTATATCCATCGATAGTTACATTGTCGTTGGTTACCAACAGTAGTCTTTTGTTATCGATTTCGCTAGATCAAGGTGCTTCGCATATATCTAGGCCTTATTTAGTTTCATTTGTCTATTTATTGTGTCGTCTAAAAATACTACCAGTCTAGAACATTCGGACCTCAACGACAATCCCTTCTTCAAACTATGTGCTAAACTGCCACTTTATTCAGCTTCGCAATTCATTTGGCTATGTGAGTGACCTTAGTTTTTCTGACTTTATCGCGTATAAGAACTTCGACAATAGCCTTCTGCAATGTTCGCTACGTGACTCTTCCATAAAGTCATAAGCAACGCATTTACAAAAACAATTTGATTCAAGTAACCTTCTAAATCAATTTAACGTTGTTAAATCTGGCACTTTCCTTAGCATAGCCGACTTTATCGTCGGCTGCTTGTCTTTGAGCTTTTTATGAGGCTTATATAGACTAATTCCAGGACTACGTTGGCTTTTATAACATCAGTGTCCATTTTTAGTGTCCTTTATTCAAATAAGTTACTTATACACTATTGAGTGGTTAAAACTTCTTTAGGATATCCCTTGCCCGTTGATCAATAGCAACCACTCACGAATCCGATTGGAAGATCATCTAGGAATTTATACAAGAGTGGGACATTCAGTTGTTCTTGCAAAGCTTGAAAAAATGGTAGTTTTTAAAACGTTTTTAACTGGTACGTACCTGACATACAACTTTTTATTACCAAAGTTTCCACTTGGGATTCTGTATTACTTAAATTAAGCTCTTTTAAGCCTGCTTTTTGGTAATGAATCTGTCACCGGTTAAGAATGTTGATTCCTCCGACCAAATATTAAAATAGCATTTGTTAAAACAGCTGGAAATCCATTTCAAATATTCAAACAATTTTATCGTATAAATGAGAAATACACGAGACTTCAATGATGTTTTTGCTGCGCTATTATCAATCCTTTTTTAACAGATTTCTTTTATTAATCTATTAATTTACAATTTCATAAAATGACAGTTTTTTTTTACAATGATTTCGAAAATTAAACGGTTTATAAGTTTTTGTTCAGTATTTGCCAATCAAGACTGAAATAATTGGTGCACTTCATCGGTGCACTGTTTACATTGGTTTACGTTTCTTTTTAAAATATGGCTGTACATTTAAAATTTAGACGATCAAGGTTACAAGTGTTGTGTAAATGTTGTTGCACTGTTCACTATTTTTCTAGAAAATTCTTGAAATACTGACGAATTTAAATAGAATCTATCTTCCAATACACGAATAATTTATAATGAAAAAAACATTGTGTGGTTTTATTAAACTATGAAGCAAATGAAAATTCCATATTGGCCATGGCTGCCTTATCTTTACCCCCATTCCCCATCCGGCGAAACGCGACATGCGAAAAATAGTCAAAAGGTTATTAAAGTTAGTTACAGGTACTAAATTTCTACCTTAAACGTTTTCTCATTATAACTTTTTAATTGTAAAAAAATTTTCTCCCATTCTCTCCAACCATTTCTTTCTTTTGCGACACAAACAAAGTAACGCGTGTCAACTAGTGTCACAATACTTGTTAATGTGTAAGATTTTATCTACGTAGGATTAGTCGTCGCTTCAACCGATGGACGTCCACTGCTGGACATAGGTCTCACGTAATGATGTCCACAAGGCCCGATCTTGCGCCGCCTGGCTCCAGCGGCTACCGGCGACCCTCTTTATGTCGTCGGTCCACCTTGTGGGGGGTCTCCCTACACTGCGCCGCCCGGTGCGGGGTCGCCACTCCAGCACCTTCGGGCCCCAACGTCCATCGGTCCGTCGGACTATGTGCCCCGCCCATTGCCACTTCAGGTTCGCGATTCGTAGGGCTATGTCGATGACTTTGGTTCTGCTACGGATCTCCTCATTTCTGATTTGATCACGTAGAGAAATTCCGAGCATAGCCCTCTCCATCGCACGCTGAGCGACTCTGAGCTTTCGTATGAGGCCCATAGTCAGCGACCACGTTTCGGAGCCGTAGGTCATCACTGGCAACACGCACTGTTCGAAGAGCTTTGTCTTCAAGCACTGAGGAGTATCGGACGAAAATATCTGGCGTAGTTTCCCGAACGCTGCCCAACCGAGTTGGATTCGGCGGTTGACCTCTTTCTCGAAATTGGACCTACCTAGCTGGACAATGTGTCCCAGGTATGTATATTCGTCTACAATTTCGAGTGCTGAGTTCTCAACGATGACTGGGTGGAGCGGAACATCGATATTGGACATAACTTTCGTCTTATCCATGTTAATTTTTAGGCCCACCTGTCGAGAAGCTCTGCTAAGGTCATCGAGCATTGCATTGAGATCTTCCAGAGTCTCTGCCATAATGACCACGTACGTAAGATTAGTAGTGTCTCTGTTTCTGGGGTACCCTTATTTAACCGTTTTTGATGAATTTCCCTTCATTTGGCTGGATTAGTTCTAATTTTGGTCAGGCCGGTCAGGGCCTGTTGACAAGATGACATTCTAAGTACGCTAACGGTAGTAGAAAGTTTAAGAAATGTATGGGAATGACGTATCATATCGATATGATCACATCCAGTCGTTCGAGGTAGCGTTATCGTACTCAGTTGTCATCTTGACTAGGGTACAGGAGCGTAGGACTCGGCGATGGAGGAGGCCTCCAATATCCACGCAAAACCAGTGGAATCTTCTTCAGCCATAAATGAGGCACCAGGGATTTAACACAGATATACAGACAAAGTCGTCGGTCATCTAGTATTACTATTAATAAAGCCAGCTTGTTCTTAAATATGCCGGTTGATTTTTTATCTTGTTGATGAAGTAAATCTTCTAAAGCAATTGGAAAATCTCTTATTGCGTTGGAAGGCTTTTATAATGTAAACGGAATGTCACAATGGTAAAAATAGAGAGATTGCTACGCGATTGTGTAATTATTAGTTTTAGATTGTGTTGTTACTATAAGTTCTGTAAAACCTCACCGTTTGCAGATTTGGATAGAAAATCCTTATAAATTTTAAACAAAATTCTACACCGCGTCTGTATGTTGCTTGATACGGTTTTCACCACTAGATAGAGTGTTTTGGAGCAAAGGTTCTGTATATAATATATCAAGGTTATTTGTAAATTGGTTGAAATATAGCAATAATGAAATGTCTGAAAAAATCAAACTATCTAAAAACTTTCTTCGAAGACGTTGTCTTAATCCCCTTGAGATATAAGAATACACTATATGGTGAAATAAATATGATGTAACACAACTTCGTTTTATATATATAGATTTGGGCTAGACTTTCACATATTTTTTTTGCGACATTGTTTGTTATTCCAGTAATTGAATTGAACAATAATCAGTAACGTAACGCGTTGAGTTAAATCGATAGAGCTGTCAGTTTTGATGGCGCAAAGGTGATTGCAATTAGCCAACGAGTGGAGAAAGATATTCCGAAACCGTTGCCAATAATAGTGGCAAAGACCAAGGGACACTGTAATAAGAAGACCTTCTTTTTAACATAGAATGAACAATTTATTAAAAGTGAACTGTATGATTTTCTATAATAAATTCCCAGAGGACGTCCTAGAGTTAACATTTAATAACAAAATCTTTACTCATAGAATGCTAATTTAAAGTCATGTTATGGGCTATTTATAGGTTATACTTATTGCCAGTCAAATAACAGAACCTAGCTTTTAATATGACATTAAATATTCATTAAAAGGCAAGTGTATAGCTTTGTATAACAAACTCCCAGGAGACATTCTAGAGACTACATTCTAAAATAAAATCTTAAAACCAATGCTACTCGTAAAATCATATAGATAGACTTATTTAAATACCATTTTTTTCCTTATGTAACTCATATATACATTAACTGTGCTGTACAAGTAATTACAATAATACAGTCATCGCAAGTCTTCTTATATATATACATACATAACATCACGCCTCATTCCCATAAGGGTAGGCAGAGACCACGTCCTTCCATTTTTTTTGATCCTTGCATATTTCCTTCACCTCTTTCATTCTCATTAAACCTTTCAAATAAGTTCGTTGGTTTAGAGTACACTTGTAATGTCCAGAAACATTCGCCTTGGTCTTTCATTTACAACTTTCCCATTCACTCTTGACTGATAAATCCTTTTTATCAGTCTTCTTTCATACATTCTCTTCAAACCGTCTTAGCATACCTGTCTCAATTTTAGTCACTACATTTTCTTTTATTCTCAACGTTCTCTTGTCACAGTATTTCTTACTTTGTCACTCAGTTTCAATCCACTCATAATTCTCAACGCTCTCTTTTTCTCTCAATTCTCTACCGTATTTATTTTATTTTTGTGCTTCTTCTGTCATACCCAACTATCACCACCAAATATAAGTGCTGGCACCAACACTCCTCCATGCACAGCCAGTCTGGCCCTTTGAGACACCATCTGGTTATCCATAAAAGTTTCTTTATATCTATAGGTAAAATTAAGCAATACGTTATCTGTGTATGTTTAATTTCATATACGAGCGTATCCTCCTACATTAACATCCACTCATATGGTATCACGAGCTTAGATGATAAAATAGTTTAAAGATGTATGAATTGCTTATGATTCTGGGGTTTAATCTTAACTTCTTATTGTTTGTGAAGTAACTTCTCCCTTAAGTGATACTAAACGAAGACAGCGATAGGATTCACAAAGTCCGCTAATAAGGAAGTGTCGATTTGTAGAACACTTACGCAATGTTCGACGAATACGATCGTCATTCGTAATATGTTTGTCCACTTGTATTCCAAATGTATTCGTGTCAAGTTCGGATATAGACGTCTTCATAGATATAATAGTCAGTGGTATCCCCGCGTTGTTTACTTACTAACTTTTACCGTTTTACCGCCTTGATTGTATATACGGTTTATTTAAGTGTTAAAGTTTACCCATATAAGTGGTCTATCGAACAGGCTCAGCTCTGCGGCTTACGCAGTTAAAAGAATTCGTCGTCTGACAGATGTTGATACTGCCAGACTGGTATATTTCAGCTATTTTCACAGCATTATGTCATACGGTATTCTACTTTGGGGTAATGCTGCTGATATAGATGCAATATTTGTGCTGCAGAAAAGGGCCGTTCGTGCGATTTACAATATGGGTCCAAGAGAGTCGCTAAGAAACAAATTCAAGGCAGTTAACATAATGACAGTTCACTGCGTATATATATTAGAAAACTTGTTGTATGTACATAAAAACATTGACTCTTTTAATAAAAAGAGTGAATGTACATCATATAACTTACGAAACCAAAACAAACTTGTTATAAATTCTAGTAGGCTGCATAAGATTAACAACTCATTTAAGGGTAACTGTATACGTTTCTATAATAAACTCCCACAAGACGTTCTAAAGATGTCAATTAATAAATTCAAAGTCTTTGTTAAAAGAAAGTTGATAGAAAAATCGTATTATAAGTTGCAAGATTACCTAGACGAAAGAAACGCCTGGGAGTGAACGAATTGCTCTAATTTTAATTAAAATATTGTAAACTAATATGTTATTGTAATGATGATGGTATAAAAAATACCCGACTGAGTTTGTTGTGGGTTCTTCTCGGATCGGGGCGCGAGGGAACCCTCGTAACTTAAGATTTTAATCCGATTTTGAGTACCATCATCAGACGTATATTAGAATCAGAGTGTGGAAAAAAATATATAATTTGGCGATTCAAAAGTGCTGTAATAGTAGGCATACTTGAATAAAGATATTTTTGATTTTATTACATCTTTATGCAAAAACTAATATAAATATTAGATTAACTATGATTGCGTATGACCTTTTAAATTATAACGAAGCTTGATTGTGTTTGCTACTTATAAAATCAAAATATTCGTTATTAAAGTAAGCTCAAAATTCTATTTTGAATCGTCATTGTTCTGTCCGTTGGTAACAAATGTAGTAACGCTTCGGTAAGTTCTACTGATAAGAAATCTGGTAGATACTGAACAGTTACCCCTTTAAAAAAAGGGCTTGTTTTATATCTATTAATAGAATTTGGTGCTTCTGTTTCTAATATCGAAATAGCTCGTGTTGTAGAGAACAACATAATTCATTTATGAATTATTTATTTTAATATTACACTGATGAGATGCATAAATTATCATACATACCAGTGTGAAGACACTCATTAGTTACTGTTGTAAATATACAGTCCAGTTTTCTAAACCTTTTGTACCCGAAATATGCCGTTACATGTTTTCATTTCTAGTATTAAATAATAACAATACACCCATTATCTTCGCAGCAATTTAACTAGCAGGAAACTATTTAGCAATAGCACCATAATTGAATGACACACCTCTTATTGAACCACAAAGGAAAGGGTAAATTAAATTCAGAGGTGTTTAGCAATCGGCCTTCTTTCGTGTTTTCACGGCTTTGTATATAATCGGTTAATTGTTATCTTTTTCACAGTTTATTCTCGAGTAGTCTGATCTCTGTCAAGTACCATTATCTGAAGACGTTTTGTTATCATTTACTTATTATTTATATTGAAGTCTTCTACTGGGATTTAAACCCAGGTTTTCATCAGTATTCGTACCACCGAGACCATCTAATTATATCCTTAGAAGTAGTACAATCATTACTACGTAGGTGTAAGTAGTTTGTACCTATAATGCAGAACGCAGGGGTCAAGTTCATTTCGTTTATAATAAGTAACCTTGTTTTAAGTATCCTTGTATACAAGTCATATATTGTAAATGTGGACAGATAAGGTTCATCGTCTCACTAAATAGTTTTTACCAGGAGTTAGAGTGATTCTTGACGAAAGTTTATGTGTATTTCGTCGTATGTAACACTAAATGTCGGAATATATCAATCCCCTTGAGAGTTTTCATCAACATACATACATACATAGCATCACGCCTCATTCCCATAGGGGTAGGCAGAGACAACATCCTTCCACTTGCCACGATCCTTGCATATCTCCTTCGCTTCTTTCAATCTCATTAAACCTTTCATACAAGTTCGTCGGTTTAGAGTACTCTTGACCTGGCCGTTATTTAAAATGTCCTGGATTTGGTCCAGGAACGTTCGCCTCGGTCTTCCCCTTCCAACTTTCGCATTCACTCTTGACTCATAAATCCTTTTTGTCAGTCTCCTTTCATTCATTCTCTCTACATGCCCAAACCATCTAAGCATACCTTTTTCAATTTTAGTCACTACGTCTTCTTTTATACCACAACGTTCTCTTATCACACTATTTCTCACTCTGTCACTCAGTTTTAATCCACTCATGCTTCAGTTTTCATCAAAACATTGCCTAATCCTAAAATGATATTAGTAAACGATGTGTGGTGGTATATTCTTCTTTTATAGACCAAAAAGAGAGCCTGGCAAGACATATCTCTATTTTTTGAGGATATTTCACTATATATTTGCATAGTCTAGAAAATGGTAACACCCATCACAGTAATTGGATTCAAGTACACCTTTACGAGACCAAATGATGGGGTATGAAAATATAAAATATTTCAAGTAGTGTAGGCATGATATCACATTTAAATCTAATCCAAATATTCTATTAAGCTGATGCGAAGCTATTCCAGGCAAAATATGTATGCATGATATGCTTTACTACGCATTTTTTTCTTGACGGGGAGAAATATTCAAAACATACCTGAGATCTGGGGAAAGGAAATCGGGTTATGTGGGATTTTTACCCACTAAAACCCCCTCGGTTGCCTGCGGGGGTTCCGGCAACTCGGGTAAAATTCACCACTTTTGCACAAGAATCTATTTATCTATCGTTCAATTGGGAGCTGTCAGAGCCCTAGGCCCGATGAACGCCACTGTGATTGGGATCAACCCTCTCACGGGTTCTTTCGGCAGTCTCCTTTTTGCAAAGAACATCTTCACAAAAGGGGACCACCACCCTTCACGCTTATGGCACCTTAAGCAATGCTGCAACTACTGCTTGTCTCGACAAATAGATCTTAACCGACCACAAAAAAGAAGGCTTAGTATTTTTCATTTTAAGCGATTGCTCCGTCAATTGTAGACAGAAATTCAGTTAGCATTCAAATTTCATGGTACATCATGGTGATTACCTACATGCGATATATATTTTAAAACAATTGCGTGTACAAATTGTAACATATAATAACTTTCAATAAAACACTTTCCCTTTCTAAGGTTTCCGGCTTTGAACAAAACGTACAACGGATTGGTTTCACTTTCCTTCAAAATATGTCCAAATAGAATGTGATAGATATGCTTTCAGATCAAATTAAAAACCTTTTATTTATGTAGACATTTGTAGGACTTTGAATCATCAAATATAATGACTTTTTACGGCCTCGCTGGCACAAAGGTGCGAGGACTCGTTTTACTAGCAGAGGCTGGGTTCAGTCCTAGGTAGGGCGAGTTAAGGAAATTGCATATACTAATTTGTCTCACTTTGGACACGTGGAAGGCTTCAGCCATGACTAGTTACCACCCTACCACCAAAAACGTACTGTTAAGCAAAGAGATTTGTGTTCCGGTACGACGCTGTGTAGAAACCGTAAGAGGTAGATTATCTCTTACCAGATTATTATTTACACTTCCATCTTAGAGCATCTTAAACTTTATCATCTTGTTTTCAATGTATAACTGATGATATAAAATCTTAAGGTAAAAAGAGTAAAGTTAGACTAGGGGGGCAAGAAGCCCTTAAGGTAGATTCATCTGGGGCGCCAGAGATGGAAGCGCCAGCGAACATCTTGGAGGTTAATAGGTTATCTGGCGTGCATAAAACAATTAACAGCGAAAAATAAGGAGGCGAAGGAACCATGCTTTCGACTCTGTTCTAAGACATATCTGTATCTTCGTGAAAAAGGGTTGTGGTGGACTGAAAAATTTAAATCCTGAAGTGTCTAGTTTGAGATTTTGTGGTCAATAAATATTAAAGGCTCGTGTATTGTACAATCCTGGCCATATTTCGATGATCTCGCTGGCTCAGTGGTGCGAGTTCTCGCTTTGCTAGCAGAGGTTTCGAGTTCGTTCCCAGGTAGGACGCATTGAAATTTTTTAATCAGTATAGGATTGGTGGGAGGCTTCAGCCGTGGCTATTTACCACTCTACCAGCAAAGACTTACCGCCAAGCAAGAGATTTGTGTTCCGGTACGATACTGTGTAGAATATTCTGATATCAGAAAAAATCCAAGACCATTCTAGAACATTCAGATAACTGGTACATTCAGCTTTAATTATCTTCTTTTTTAATCTTCAATACGTCAACTTTTCACTGCGACATCGGACTTTGAATGAAAAAGATTTTTTTTAACCAATTGATATATATGCAGCCAATTATTGCAAAGCTGATGGTGGGTATTGGAAATACGTTTACATTAATAAAAACAATTACAGAGGTACGTTATTTAATTATTTTTTAATATTTTTTATAATTGACATGAATTTTTAAAAACCAAGAAGAAAGGGTTATGATGCTTGTTGAAAAAATAATTAAAAATCATTGCTAAATTATAATTATTGAGGATATCATCAATTTGAGATGTGCCTTATGCAGTTCAATATCCATTTATTATGTTTTATTCAGGTTTTGTTATGTTTCAATTCTTATTAAATTGTTTAACATAGGATGAAAACATCGTGAGGAAACCTGCATATCCCAGGAGTAATTCTGGGATTACATGTCAACCCGCAGTGAAGCTTCGTGGTTGATTTATGCCCTAGATTCCAAACCTGAGGGTAATTACTCTCGCGGTGGTAACAATGAGCTGAACATTTGCCTTATTAACCTTTTAACTGACGGCTGTTATTTTATTTCTAGTTTGTATATATTTATTGACCTAGGCTTAGCTTATAAATATAGTTAAGAGTAAAAATATTTCAATGTTTCATGTGCAATTGTTTTTATGTTTAACTAGCAGACCTGATAGACTTCGTTCTGTCAAAAAGATTTGGAATGTGGCAGATTTCAGTTTCACGAATGATTTTCGAAATGAAATTACTACAGTATTAAATATCTATAACTTAGTGATTATTCAATTTGGTCAGGTTGTGCCTATTCAATTGATTTTGAACTTTATGCAGCGGTAATAAAGTGCAAATTGACTCTTTGACGTTAGGAACACACCTACATTGCTTAGACAACAGTGAGAACTGAGGTCAAATGACTCTTCTGAAAACGTTTGTATAGGAAACAGAAAAGGGCTGTTTTTAGGGTGTTCCCCCGCAATTATTCAAACGTTTCTTGCCGTAAAAACCATCCTTGAACTTCAACGAAGTTAAGTTAAGTTGTGAGCCTACCAACACATTTTGCGATTCATTTTTATATTATAGATAAAGTTTACGTGTTTGTATTATCACATATTGTTTGAGTTCACCATTGGGAGTAGGGGTGAAATCAGTGGCCCTGGTTAATTCATAAGGGTAACGGACCTGAGCGAGGAGTCGGATGTGGCTTTAATATAAAAAATTATTAATAAAAGCGCTGTTAAAAAAATAGATTTTCTTTTTTTTAATAGGACTGTGCCTTATTACCTTGTTAATTACCAACAATTTGGTGAACATAACACCCGAATGTTTTCTTACTTTCGCTGAAATTTAAACAAAAGTGAAAAGTATTAGAGTAATTTGTAGCCAACAGAGCGCGAAGGTATTTAATCATCTCGACCGCTGTATTGGGCTGTTACTAGTGTACAGTACTCTTGTTATATTGTATTCTTACGTTAAGATATGATACACAATGCTAACACGTAAATTTAATGTAAAGAACTTTTTAAACTTTACGTAAGTTTTGTGAAGTCAATATGTACCGCCATTTATTAGAAGTGATGTAAATGAGAAAGAGATTTGAGGCTGCTGATTATGAAAGAAAATTCAAGAGCGGAGTGTCGATAAAGTGAAAAGTCAGCTAAGGCCAATACACAAAGTTTTTTAAGTTAAATATTTCTTTTATCTATTGCAAGTCGCATTACATTCGGCTATGGAGTGGGGTATGGGGTATGTATGGGTTAAGAATGAATGAATTACTCATGAAATGTTTACTTTACAGGAAATGCTAAATGTTATGAATGAAGCTTTGAAAGGGAAAGGAATGAAAGTGAATGTAAACAAAACGAAAGTTATGCTTTTGAACGAAATGAATCTGTGATGAATGGCAATATTTTGATAGATGGGGACCAAGTGGAAGAGGTAAAAGAATTTGCATACTTGGGATCTAAATTTACAAAAGATGGAATATGTGAAAGTAATATTGAAAGAAAAGTGAATGCAGGCAATATGGTAAATGGTGCACTGCACGCCTTTATGAATAGCCAGATGGTGTCTCAAAAGGCTAGACTGGCTGTGCATGCTGGAGTGTTGATGCCAACACTTATGTATGGTAGTGAAAGTTGGGTATGGCAGAAGAATCACAAAAGTAAAATAAATGCGGTAGAGATGAGAGCGTTGAGAAGCATGAGTGGATTAAAACTGAGTGACAGAGTAAGAAATAGTGTGATAAGAGAACGTTGTGGTATAAAAGAAGACGTAGTGACTAAAATTGAGAAAGGTATGCTTAGATGGTTTGGGCATGTAGAGAGAATGAATGAAAGGAGACTGACAAAAAGGATTTATGAGTCAAGAGTGAATGCGAAAGTTGGAAGGGGAAGACCAAGGCGAACGTTCCTGGACCAAATCCAGGACATTTTAAATAACGGCCAGGTCAAGAGTACTCTAAACCGACGAACTTGTATGTAAGGTTTAATGAGAATGAAAGAAGCGAAGGAGATATGCAGGGATCGTAGCAAGTGGAAGGATGTTGTCTCTGCCGATGGGAATGAGGCGTGATGCTACTGTATGTATGTATGTATGTATGTATGTATGGAGTGGGGTAAAGGCGCTCTATAGAGCAGCCAGGGCCAATAAGGCGGTACCCATAGCTCATATCAGCTTTTTCACTTAGATCGTGATATCGTAAAACGATAGAAAGTTGTTTAAAGTAAATATATTTTACATCGCGTCCAAATTTTTCTTAAATCTATCGCATATCTCGTTACAGTCTTCTCTCCTATGAGTGAGGAGGCCTGTGTCCAGAGGGGGGACGCTAATATATGGTTACTTACTTTATCACTTTTAAAATGTAAATTTTAGGATTTTAAATATGTTTACACTTTGAATTCATTCATTCTTTATGCTTCTCTGTTTATCTTATGTTAATACAACACGTTTTAACTCTAGTGGACAGCAGTTCCGTTACAGATCATGAAGTCCTGGGTGAGAGTCCAACTCGTTTTTGATATTGGGTGTTCTGTTATGAAATTCTCAGTATATGTCGTGTTGTTGTCGATGTGCTCGACCCCCGTGCCTAGGAGAACACGTAAAGTCCTCTTCTGCTCTCCGCGAGTGTCGATTCTGTTCCACACTGCTATAGTAGGGAAGAAATAGGGAATGCAGTTGTGTTTACTTATAGGTTTGTGCACTATTTTTTTTTTATAATTATAATAGGCAAACGAGCTGGCGGGTCACCTGATGGTAAGTGCAGCACTGGAGGAGCTGCCGATGCTTTGCCGGCCGAGGAGGTGGAAGTTCAATTGCCTTTTAAACATTTGCATATGGAAGTCTTGAGGGAACACTGGTGCTGGAAGTTGGTTCCACATTTTGCAGGTACGCGGAAAACAGATCGTGCAAATCGACTCGTTGACTAGTGCCATTCGTTCAGAGTATGTGGGTCGAATTTATTTCTGAGACGAGATAGTCGGTCGTAGAATTGTGACGGCGGTACTAACTTAAACAGTTCCTCTGAACACTCCCCATAATAGACCCTATAGAAGACACAGAGGGAACTAATGGTTCGTCTGTGGTCTAGAGTCTCCAGTTTGTTGGTCGGTTGGGGGTTGCCGACAATTCGAATTGCCTGACTTTGATTCCGGTCAAATGGAAGGACTTGATACTAGGGTGCACCAGCCCAAAGGTGGCAGCAGTATTAAGTGTGGCCGAATGTGGGCTATATACAAGAGTACACGATTTTTGGCTGTGAAAATCGTTTAGCTCTGTTAAGCACCCTAAGTTTTTTGGAAGCGAGTTTTGCACTATGATATCTCCTACGCATATTTGATCGAGATTCGTTTAGCAGAAGGTCAGTATGCCCATGGGTGACACCGTGTGTTACAGTTAGTTTAAAATTTATTTATTGATATTAATAATCAATATAAAGTGCAATATTATATCATTATTGTACAACATCTGGAGCGTGCGCTGGAAATAAGCGATCATTGTTATAAGGCCGCCATCATGGTGTCGCCGCGGTACAAATGAGTTTTTTTACGCTTTCATATCTGATGTAATCACTTTTGTCGAGCTCTGATAGCTTTTTATTACATTTCTGTGCGTTAATAAGGCACTTTGAGCTTTTGTAATTATTTAACTTCTATGTAATCGAGATGTTTTTCTTTATTTTGTACAGTTAGCGTTTGATTACAATCTCCCGTCATAGAAGTACTGACATTAACAAAGTATCACGCTCATTTGATAATACTTACATACATACATACATAGCATCACGCCTCATTCCCATAGGGGTAGGCAGAGACAACATCCTTCCACTTGCCACGATCTTTGCATATCTCCTTCGCTTCTTTCATTCTCATTAAACCTTTCATACAAGTTCGTCGGTTTAGAGTACTCTTGACCTGGCCGTTATTTAAAATGTCCTGGATTTGGTCCAGGAACGTTCGCCTCGGTCTTCCCCTTCCAACTTTCGCATTCACTCTTGACTCATAAATCCTTTTTGTCAGTCTCCTTTCATTCATTCTCTCTACATGCCCAAACCATCTAAGCATACCTTTTTCAATTTTAGTCACTACGTCTTCTTTTATACCACAACGTTCTCTTATCACACTATTTCTCACTCTGTCACTCAGTTTTAATCCACTCATGCTTCTCAACGCTCTCATCTCTACCGCATTTATTTTACTTTTGTGATTCTTCTGCCATACCCAACTTTCACTACCATACATAAGTGTTGGCACCAACACTCCAGCATGCACTGCCAGTCTAGCCCTTTGAGACACCATCTGGCTATTCATAAAGGCGTACAGAGAACCATTTACCATATTCCCTGCATTCACTCTCCTTTCAATATCACTTTCACATGTTCCATCTTTTGTAAATTTAGATCCCAAGTATATCAATTCTTTTACCTCTTCCACTTGTTCCCCATCTATCAAAATATTGCCATTCATCATAGATTCATTTTGTTCAAAAAGCATAACTTTCATTTTGTTTACATTCATTCCTTTCCCTTTCAAAGTTTCATTCATAATATTTAGCATCTCCTATAGCTCATTAGCGGATGACGCAAGTACGAGTATTACTTGATCATCAGCATAGAGTAAACATTTGATAAGTAATTCATTCATTCTTAACACATAAGAGTACATCGTCGTCGTCGTCGCTTCAACCGATGGACGTCCACTGCTGGACATAGGTCTCACGAAATGATGCCCACAAGACCCGATCTTGTGCCGCCTGGCTCCATACATACGAGTACATACTTTCTTTTAAATCNTTGACCACAGCTCATTCCTCATTCCTTAATTAGTAATACTTAATTGAGTATAATTGTAAAAAAGTTAAGCCGTAAAGAAATGAGTTTTGAAATGTATTTATCAAAACTAAACATAGCAGGCTCAGGAGTATCGCCTTGTTGAAACCAAAGACAGACTCAATTTCATAATTGTTAAATCAACAATAATTTTGACGTGTACCATAACATTGCCGAATGTAATAAAATATTACAGGCATACTTTTTTGTGGCGTTATTCGTGTTAACAAAGCAATTCTGACAACTGAATGAAATGTCTTATTCGTAAACAGATTTGAACTATTTGCTTAAATAAGGTAAAAGTGAAAGAGTGATAGAGAGAGATTTATTCATAAGGCAGCCTTATTGCTATGTAGCGATTTCAGCCAGGCAACTTTGGGGTTAGAGAAATTTTGTTACAAAAATGGGCAGGTGGTGTCTAGTATAATACAGATACATACAATATATACTAATATATATATAGTCGTTTAGGTGCACAGGGACAGGTAGTGAACCTTGACGAGGTTTTGAAATATATTCAAAGAATTTCCGAATTCAATCCCTGTACCGCAAATGATTGTCCAAAGAACATAGTTTTATGGGGAATAATATTTAGGATCTAAGGCTCCGGAATGGCCTTAAATATCTTCTGTCCGAGTAATTAAAAACAAAATGTTCTTTAAGATAGGCTGGAGCACCATGATTAATTAACACACAGTACAGAAGGGACACAATATGCAAATTCCAGCGAAAATGTATAGGCAACCACTTGAACTGGTGCTGTAACGCTTTTGGAATGTTAATAAATGTTAATTTTGAGTAATTACAACATATTTAGCGTACGAAAATACTTTAGAAACCGTTACACGTGCTCCACAACGTATAATTTTCGCTATTGGTAAGTTATGTATTTTTTTTAACCATTTAGTGGATGACACTTGATGATAATACAGTTCCTTCTTCTTTATTAAATGGCGTTCATAATAATACTATTTCTGCTAGCATTAGAGTTAAAAGTCATATATAAAATTAATGAAATCATAAATAAAATTAAATAACTAAAGCTAATACTGGGGTTAGCTTTGATGATTATTTACACACTTTAAACCACATAAACGCATACCAACTTTTTTATAAAACAGACATTAATTCTTCTTACATGACTAAATTTCACCAACAAATACAAATTAACTCACATACACTCACTCATTCTTACATAGCACTCACTAACTCTCCGTAAGTGTTTCTAAATTCTTATTTCTTAATCTACTCTGTTATTTCAAATATAATATAGTAATTTGTGTAATCCGTAATTGGCCTTATTGTAAGTATATTAAATATTTTGTGTAACAAGTTGTTAAAACGCTGTTGGATTACCAGTAAATAAATAAAAGAAACTAATTATTTGTTTATGTGGATTCGTGCACAATAGTAATGTACCAACATTCAAAAAACGAATTAGCCTATAGTAGATAGTAGATGCCTTAATCTGAACACACTAAAGGTTTCTAAGGCCTTGGAGTATTGCAACAGAGTATTTTCAAAGGGCACGAGTACGAATGCAGTGTCCTAATGATACGTGCTTTGTATGCTTATGGTGTACAGTTAAATGCAGAAGCGTATCTTATAAAATTTCATGTACCTTTTTTTTAATGTTAAATAAATAATTCAAAATTCATGATTGTCTTATTTCGTTACGTTTGCTTTAGAATTATTGTTACTACTTGCCTTTTCTGCTTTTAAATTAGGTAGTATTTACCTTTGTGCGGTGCGATGCGAGTACACGATTCGTTACTCGGTTCGATTCCAGGCGGTTCAAATTTAGGATATTGTTTTTCAAATTTGTCTGAATCGGGACTTATGTGATGCTTCGGCTGCGGCTAGCTACAACCCTACCAGTGAAGACGTGCCACTGAGCAAAGAAAATTGTGCTCTGATACGAGAAAACATGTGGTAATTTACCTATGTTATTGCGCTTCTATCTATGTATTACTTACTTACTAGTGAGAGTTTAGTTAGAAGTTAACCTGTCAGTATGTAGCCCTAGAAATGTTATTAAATAATCTTTTTTGTCGAATAGCGTAAATGTAAAATTATTTAAATCAAATAATTTTAAGACTATGGTTTACTTATCAAAATTCATTTATTTATCATCAGATGAAGTCAATAATAGTCGGTCCTCAAAAGATTTCCCACAGTGTTAAGATTTCTAAGACCTTGGATTTGCAGTTGCGTGGTCTAAAAGGGCATTTTGTCTCTGCTTCTTTATTCTAAGATTTTCAAGGCTCGTTAACTCGAAATAGATTTTTTTCATGGTGTTATGTCACTTGTGACTTTGAAAGGGTATTTATTTGTTTTATTTAGAACAAATTTGCCTATAATAGGATTTTAACTTCATTTATGGTCATAACATTTATTCAACGCGGTTTTTTGGTGAATTAGCGCAACGGTAAAACATTAACGCGGTAATTTGCTATTATTATATGGTGATAAGTCTTTTTTTGATACGGTCCTTCTGGGAATGATTGGTTGCTGACAAAATTACACCAGATCTTTATGTTTTTATAATTTATCATTATTGGTATTATAAAAGCTTCTATTTTCATAGGTTTTTTATGCCTAAATTCCCGAATCGACTTCCATAAAAATCATTTCTCAAATTTCAGGATATATATAATATCATTTATTTTTTTGATGTATTGTAAAATTCTGTTCTCTCCTGTGATTGCGGAGGCATGTGCCCAATACCGGAGCTAATAAGCTGTAACTTTCTTTACTTTCAATACGTATACATAATTATTTAAGGATTTGAATGGGTTTTGCTTTGAATTAATAAACATATGTTTGTATATTTTTCGGGCTTTGCTAGTGCAATGGTGCAAGTACAAGCTCCACCAGCATAGGGCGTGTGTTAGAATCTGATCTTATCTGGTGTGAGGCTTCGGCGTTGATTATTTAAAAACAAAGACGTCCAACCACCCAAAAAATTTGCATTTCGTTACGGTGTACATAAACTACAAGAGGCAAATTACCTCTTTCCTAATTAGATTGCTTGTAACAGAGATGATAGTCAAGCGTGCATCTGTTAAGAATAAAAAAAATATTTATTAATATTATTATATTGTAATAACATTTAAATGTAAAGACCTTATTGATACCCTATATTGTCGCACAGCATAATATTATTGGTTTTTGCCATTTTCTTAAAGTATTAGTATATAAGTGATAGTTTATTAATTTTAGTATCCAAGTATTGTAAATATTAGTTTGGCAGTGTTAGTTTATTAATAGGATTTTGTTGATACATATCTTAATTTAATGACAAAGCTTATTATAGAAAACTGAGAATCTACCGTTAAAAATGTCTATATCTAAATGAGCAAACTCGTTAATATGAGAGACATATTCTGACTAAAGGGTTTTAATAAGAGGTTTTGTTTTTAAAGACAACAAGAGGAAATATATTATTTGACCTACAATTTGAAATTCTTATATTAATACTTATTTTAGAGTAAAGTGGCAGAGTCTAAGTTGGAATGTAGTATTTTATGTCATTTTACCAAGTCCAGTCTTTTACGGGGATGTGAAGAGGAGTCATATTAATTTTTTTGAGTCGAGCTGCGAAAGAATGTATTGTTTTAAGAGACTAAGTTTTCTTTTGTGGGCGCTCAATATTCTCTGAAAGGACAGACTAACAAGAGACTATGACAGCACTGACAGATTCTTCATTATAACATTTTTCTGTAGAACTGTACGTCGTAAGCACTACACACCGGTGAACGTACGGTGAGTTAAGGCTGTACACGTACAAAGCTTATATCGACATTATTACACTCTTAGTTTTGTAATTCCATATCTCACGAAAACCGAATGATTTCTTTATGTTTGAGAATGTAATCATATCTTCAAAACGTGTTTGTTACTTCTTTCTATACAAAATGAAGTACGATTTACAAATTAACTATTTACGAAGCTAAATCTATATGTCATAACAAAATAACCTACTAATCTAACTTAAAAATAATAAATTTATTATGGCATATAAAGTACACTCTAAAAAGTTTTCTGTGGATTCCTCTCAGAACTGGGCGCGAGGGATCCCTTATAAGCTTAGATTTTTTAACATCATAACGTTGTACATTGTACGCATATTTATTTATTTTAATTACTCTTTAAAAGGGGCTAATAAGAGTAATATAGAAAAATCGCAAAACTTACGTCATTTTATACGGATAGTTATACATATAGCTTAAATACCACGATACCGTGGAATTATGAGGAAACCCTTTCTTAGCTAGATTCTACGTTGCAATAGGAGTAACGATGACAATATGTCCATCGGACCTTTGGTTTTGGAGATTTTGTATTTAACAAGTAACGTTTCAGAAACCTCTTTTACTTTTGCTTTTTCTTAATCTTCTCTCTTCTGATCTGATCTTTTCCTCCAACATCCCTCAGTGCCAGAAGACCAAAGTCTTCGAACAGTGCGTGTTGCCAGTGATCACCTACGGATCGGAAACGTGGTCACTGACTATGGGCCTCATTCGAAAGAACAAAGTTACACCGCGTGCGATGGAGAGGGCTATTTGAGTTTTTCTACGCGATCAAATCAGAAATGAAGAGATCCGTAGAAGAACCAAAGTCACCGACATAGCCCTAAGAATGACGAAGGTAATGTGGCAATGGGTGGGACACACAGTCCAAAGGACCGATGGACGTTGGGGTTCGAAAGTGCTGGAAATGCGACCCGCACCGGAATGCGCAGTGTAGGGAGATCCCCCACCGACGACATAAGGACGGTCGCGGTACAAGATCGAGCTCACTGGGTATCAATGAGGTGAGACCTATGTCCAGTAGTGGACGTCCGTCGGTTGTAGTGAGTGAGTGAGAAGTAACGTTTTGTTTATATTCATATTTTAAGGAAAAATTCTGGGATGTTGTACTTTCTATAAAAGTTTTCATGGCGACGGATAACGCGAACGAAGTCGCGGGTAGCTAGTATTATGTTCCAAAGCGAAACTGTTGTTTTTTAACGTAAAAATTCACAGTTAACAGATTCGACAAAAACCATGCTCTAGAAACTATTATAATGTATTTCTTTTGGTGATTTATAAAGTCAACATTTAATTTTGTTACAACGCTAATACACGCCTGCGACTTCTTTCGTGTAAATTTTCATTATAAACTTTTTGGCAGACTCGTTTTTGCATAAATAATTATAAGTGTACAAAATTTATATACAGACATACATACATGTATATATATAATTCATTAAATTCATTATATGTCTTCAGAAGTATTATTTATATAAATACTTTTTAATTAACATGTAGATAGCGACTTACAAAAGTCTTGTATATTTAAAAAAAATATATAAAATTTTAAATATGGAATATCTAAGACGTTTCATAGTTTGAGTTAATAAAAAATTGGTTGCTTTTGGGAAGAGTGCTGTAAAATGTGCAACATGGCGTACGTTTTTCTTTTGCATTCTGTTTATTTCTTAAAATATAGGTTTGTCTGACACCTAAAATATAAGATTATTAAGAGAGAAAGTACAAAATATGTATTAAAACGGCAAATGTGTGTGTATTGATTTCACCGAATTTAGGAAAGGGACAATTTTTACTATTTATTTATAAATCTAGCATTGAATCTTAACTGGTGACTTTTTAAAACCTTTGTTGCTCGTTACATTTAAGACATGATTCACTGTTTAATCCCAGGTCAGGTACAACTTGAATCTATAGAAGGAAACATTCGTGTTAAATTGAATTAAACATCAACTAATAGTTTAATTTACTGTATTTTCATTACAGACTTACAAACTTGGTGTTTAGGATTAACAAAATGGTTGAAGTTATTTTTTAAGATTTCCTAGTTGTAGTAGTGGAACCAAGAAACACGTGAAATATGAATTTGATTAAGTTTAATAAATAATTCCATTTATATTTGGTACATGTTAAATAGATGCAGCGAATTGTCAGCGTTTTTTAGCGGTCTGTATTTTTATATAATAAATGAAACATAAAAAGTTATTTATTTCAAATCAAATAATTTATAGCAAATTGTGTTTTACATAGATATCTGTGTAACTTAATAATGGCATACAATTAAAAAAAACCTTTTGGTTAAATAATTAAAGTTATTGTTTAGGGTGTTATTACAATCACATGAACAAATTAATATTTAAAAAGAAAGTTGTTGGTTATTTAATGTAATTATTGGAATGCATATTTCATGCATTGTATTATATATCTTTCAAGTCGTATAGTATTAAGTTATATGGCTGGCCCTTCAAATCAAATATATTTATATACATATAATATCAAATGCACGTTGTTTGATTTCAAATGAAAATAAATTAAACTAAATGAGATAGAATGGAATGCAATGCAATATAATAAACTACAATGGAATGGAATAAAAGGAGCCTAGAGTGAAATGCTGGTTTAGTAAGACAATGTTAAATATATAAAATAACCGCTGACCTAAGCTATAGTAAATTACAAAAAACGTCAAAATATATAAAATGCAAGTTCGTTTTTTATATGGACCTTCGATACGTCCGTTGAATATCGAATAATCGAGATTATTTACAAAAATATTTCATTAATTTCGATGTTACACACAGACAAGAAAATAGTTTTAGAAATGTCTATTGTGATTGACTTTCAGGCAACTAACACTCATTTAAGTTAGTAATATTTGAACAATTCGGTTACCACAGTATATCTTAATCTGCCATGAAGAGTCAGTTACCTCACCAGTTTGGATGCGATTTTCATAACATGTTTTTCTACGTACACAACAATATGGAGTTGCATTTCGGCTTACGATATTTGATTTTGATGCTTCTGGTAATGTTTTTGTCGCTGTTGAAAGAAATCTGACAATTCTAACAGACAGAAGTTCACCTTGTCGCATGTTTCTTGTAACAAAAAAATCATTAAACCTAAATATTACTTACAATTACTTTAATTAATAAATTTCGTCTACGTTCCATTAGAAATAAGCTTAGGCAGAAAGAACAAATTTTGGGTGACCATTAAAAAGCTTATAGTAAATCAACCTTAAAAGATAGATCTATACTACCATGGTCTTTTCTTTAGAAGTGATTAGGAGAATTAATTTCATCATGCACGACTTTTGTGTAACTACAACCGTTTAGCCAGCTCAAGCAACGAAAGTTTTCCCAACATATTTGATTGTTTGTCTGCTCGTATTCATCGTAACATGGTGTAATATAGTCAGAGAAGCCTTTCTTGATAAATGGGCTATTAAACAATAAAATAATTTTAATCAGTAGTTACTGAGATTAGTGCCTTTAAACAAACGAGTCGTATATTTCAAGTAGGCCTTATTACCCAAATGGAATACTACGATATATTTACAGACTATCATATCACTAATAATAAAGCCTTGTATTTTACAAATATTTTGACCTTAATGTTAGTTTTGTATGTGATAAGAAACTTTACTTTTTTGGACCTACAAAGTTACCGTAATGGTGTTCAAATGTAATCAGGTCATAGCAATAATGAGCAAATAATGGCGACTAGTTCACGCATATAATAATGCCCATTTGTTTTGCCTGTCGTAGTTCGACTGCCTCACTAGCGCAGTGGTACGAGTACTCGCTTTGCTAGCAGAAAACTTTGATTTTATCCCTGGTAGGGCGAATTTAGGAAATTGTATTTTGTAATTTTCTAAGACTGGACTGGTGGAAAGTTTCGGCAAAGACGAACCGCCAAGCAAAGAGATTTGTGTTCTGTTAAGATACTTTGTAGAACCCATAAGAGAATTACCTCTTGCCAGATTAGCACGCTTCCATATTAGACTGCATCATCATTTACCATCAGGTGTGATCACAGTCAAGCGCTAATATATCTGGAATAAAAATAAATCACTATCTTGTTGCGTCGAATATGTCCATTGCCCCAACGTATAAAAAGTTACGTTTCGTTTATATTTCGCTAATTTTGATTATATGACCTCATTTATCAACCTAGGTCAATGTTTAATTTTAAATAATATAGCCACAAAAACATGATGCTTAAAAACATATCATAAGTACAATTTGTATTGAATAATGTTTGAAACACTCTTTTAAAATTCGGTTTTTGTACACGACTCCTTATAGGTAAGAGATGTGGATTAGATTTGAATGCCAATTAATATATGATTATGTAGATATTATAAACAGAAGGTAAGTAAGTAGCCTATTAACGCCCCACTGTTGGGTACAGGCATCCTCACACATAGGAGAGAGGGTTTCTTGGAGCGTAAGCCCACCACGCTGCTCCTCTGCGTGTTGGCAGTGATAATACACAAGTGTATGCGCTAAAAGAAAGAGATAGAAAAAACACTTTATTGCACACGATATAAAAATAAAAAATACTTATAAACCAAGAGACACATATTAAGGAGCTTAGTAGGAGAACTTTTCTTACAATGCGTTCACTGCGACGTCTGCAGTCTCTTTTACCGATTCCTACCAAAATTATGCTTGCACATTCTCTTCTTCTGTCTATTCTCGACTACGCTGACGCAAGCTATGTCAACTTGACCGAGGACCAACTTAACAAACTTGAGCGCCTTCAAAATCTTCTCCTATTCGGTTCATATTTGGCCTACGTAAATATGACCATATATCAGACTTTCGTCAAAAGCTCAAGTGGCTTCCTATACGCCGTCGCCGGGATACACATATCCTTTCTCTTCTGTACTGTGTGCTATTTGACCCGAAAACGCCTTCGTATCGTAAAGATATGTTCAACTTTTTTGGAGAGCAATCGCAACTACGGTTATCACGTCAGCTTATTCTAAAGAGTCCTATTTGTAAAACAAATTATTTTCATAAACCTTTTCAAGTTCAAGCTACGAATTTATAGAATTCACTCTCCCTGAAAATAAGGCAGTCAAGATCACTACAAATTTTTAAGAACTTACTAAAAGAACACTATCTGCAGCAGCTATAGACGACTTATTTTTTATTTTATATATTTTCGTTTATTTATATTTAATTTATTATATATATTGTATTTATTAGTATATTTATGGGTCAACATATATATATTATTATAGTTATTTGTGTATATTTTTCTACGTATTAGGATGTAGTTATTTGTATGTAGGTCTATAGTTATACACCACCCACCACTGTCTGCTACAACTACTCCTATACCAAAGCTTGTCTGGTAGAGATCGCTACCAAGCGATAAGACCGCCTATTGTACTTTGTATTGTATTAGTTGTATATCTGTTTTTATTTTGTAATATTGTGGTGTACAAAAGTAAAAAATAAATAAATAAAGAAAAGAGACTTATTACTAAGATTTAGGCGTGCAAAGGCGTTCTTATTGCCACAAGCAGTCCTTTCCAGACAACCGATATGTGATGAGCAGCTGACTAATATAAATGATAGGATAGGACAGTGCCAGAAACGTAAATATAAAAATATAATATTTATTAACAAATTAATTGATTACATATAGGCAAATTAGCTCTTAACAAGATAGCGCGTTTCTATCATAGACTTTGCATCAGGTGAGATGAAAATCGAGCGCTAACATGTCACTCTAAAAATAACATCAAAAGTTCTTCTTTGATCACTTCGTTTAGATTTAGAATCTAACTTAGCCGAATAGCATACATCTACATATATAAAATCGAACTGCTATTCGCTAAAACTCAAGAACGGCTGGATTGATTTGACTAATTTAGGTTTTGAATTATTTGTGAAAGTCCAGGGTATATTTAAAAGGTGAGTAAACATGAAATAAAATATTTGGAATATAGTTAAAACAATAATGTAACGGACGTCACTCGGAAACTCCCGTCCCATCGTTCAGAAATCATATTAAATTTAAAAGAATACTTTGTTTCTCATTTGTTTTTGATATTGACAACCAAAAATTACGATCGTAACTATAATATTTTACGTTATTTGGCAAGATTTTAACATTAGGAGGCGGTACCAACTTTGCCGGATCAGCTATTTTAAAATAATTGAAATAAGAGAAGAAGATGCGATAAATAGGTTATGTCCTGGTAAAATTGTATAAACGAATAAAATATGTATAAAGAGCAGATATTAAGGAATCTCTTAATGTTTTCAAGTGGGTGAAAAAAATAGATTTTTCGGTTACAACAGTGTCCTCATTATGATAAATGTACTCGTATAAAAGCTCAAAGCTCGTTTCGTATCGCAAACCTGTTCTATGGAGCTCATTGAGATACGCGCTAGAACTAAAGTGCAGTGCGACCTCCATAACTTCGCATTCCATACCTTTTAAAGTGCAATATTTGTACGCAGGCGAAGGCGAAGTTGTATGCTTCAACTAGTTCAACATTAAAAGTAACAATGTAAACTAACGAAACCTTAACAAATCCACATTTGAGCATTGTATTTTATTCATGATCTGTCTGTCATTGTACCTTATGCTAAATGTGGGGTTTTATTGCTTATAAGTTATCACTTGACTGTAATCTCATCTGCTGGTAAGTGATGATACAGTCCATGATTTTATTTTAGAATGTGCTCTTTATAATTTCGAGTTTAATATATTTCAATTGCTCCAATTTGAATTGAAATATATTAAACTAATATGATATTAAAATTTTACCTTTCGGAACGTAAACAAATAGTTAAGATTAGAAAATCACGAAGTAGGCTTTAAAGGAAATCGTTGGATGTCTTCTTTCACAAGTTCGACATACGATTTATAACTCTTATCAAACCACATATCGACTATTTGATCGAGTTCTGGGGCTCAGCGGCGAAAACGAACCACTACAAAGGGCACAAAATAATAAAAACCTTATTCAAATATGACGACTTAACTTCTTCGATAAAACTGTATAAACAAACTAAAATGATGCAAATTGCTCAATCATATAAATATAAGAGCTGCCTATTAATTCGTAAAATACTTAACAAAGATTATATATAGATATTCACACACAAATGACTGAATGAATTTATGAAAAAAATCAAGCCCAAAACAATTAAACTTACAAATGCTAACGATATAAGCTTATATTTTCCGTGGCCAAATTACAATTTTATTTTAAGGAGCCCAAATGTACAATATATCACCAAAAACATCAAGTACGCAAAATGACATGTATTTTTTAAAAAAACTATTAAAGTTTCACATTATAAAGTCATTATAAATAAATAATTTCACATTTAGTAAAAAGAAATTTAAAAAAGCTATGTGTATTTTACACGTTTTGTCTTTTCCAGTTAGTTGCGCATGTTCAATGTATTTATATATTATTATTAACGTCTACCCGCTGTTATAAATTGTTTCTTTACTTAGTATTAAAATCTATTATAAATTAATGCCTACCCGTATGTTACGTCTAACATAAGTTTTTCTAAGAATTGCGCACGTTCTCATGTAAGTGAATTTATCTTACGTGAAAAAATACAAAATCCACGATTGAGTTTGTTGTGGGCTCTTCTCAGATCCGAGCGCGAAGAAACCCTCGTAACTTTAGATTTTAAGTTGTTCTTTAATACCATCATCACACGTACATTAGAATTAGTGTGTGGAAAAGAAATATATTTGACGATTCAAAAGTGCTGTAATAATTGAATAAAGATATTTTGATTTGATTCGTGACATTATACCTTTCATGGTTTCGGGATAATCTACCTCTTGTGGTTTTTACATAGCACCGTACCGGAGCACAAATCTCTTTGCTTGGCGGTACGTCTATGCTGGTAGGATGGTAACTAGCCACGACCGAAGCATCTCACTAGTCCAGACACAAATGCAATTGCCACTGCGCCAGCAAGCAGCCGTATATATATGTCACGATTTTAACAAATAAATGATTGATGAATTTATAGCAGTATATATTATACTTGCATTTATTTGCATTTCATCATAGAGATAGCATCTGATGAACAAACAATGGCTAAAATGGGAACACGATAGTGTCATAGTATTAGCACAGTGCATTTGCTTTTGTGGGAACATTGCATTACTTAATTAGTATTATTATATTTACCGATACCTAAGAATTTACGAAAACATTTTACTGTAATATAGAATTAGCATACACGTAACCAAAGCAAAAAATAACGCCCATTTCGCCGTCGTCGTCGTCGCTTCAACCGATGGACGTCCACTGCTGNATTCTTTGCAGCAATAGAACTGCCTTTGTACACCCCTAGCTTTAATATTTACTCCTTACTATACTATAAATTCATCAAATTATATTAAAATTAATTAATAAATATTGAAAATAAACGCGACAACATCGCAGAAGTAATAAGTTATTAGTGGTAAGCTGGCTAGTGTGCGTGTTAGTTTTAAGTTAAAATGGATTAAAACTACTTAAGTATATTGTTTATTTCCCGAATATTAAAAAAAGATAAAAAGCTGTATAAAACAAATTATAACATTAAACAAAATTACTAAGTCAAATTAAAACAAAATGATAGAACTCAAATTAGTCTCAGTACGGATTTCCCTATGATATATTATAATATGTAATATCGATCCATCTAACTTATTGTAGGAATTCATTAATTAAAATGTAGAAGCATTACATTAAGATTATTTTGTACACATCGTGCATCTTATCTATCTATCCACTTTTATTGGGCGATTATTTTAATAGAGAATGTTGGTACCGTATAATTTTTGATAATTAGGTACTTTGACAGCAACAGTTAAGATAATATCCTTCCCATTATATTTCAAAGCATCATTAATAATCTATTGTTACAGGACTTTTAAGACTCGAAATGGGGTGGAGTTGCTGACAACTTTGCTGATCAGCAAAATGAAATAAGGATGGAGTCACCAGTGAGAATATTATGCATAGGTAAGAAAGATTATATTGCACTAAGTAGTTAATTCAAATTCAAAAATTCATTATTCAAGTAAGCTTTTATAGCACTTACATATTATGATATAATAATTAGATAACAAACGTTTATACATATATATATCTCTATATGAACGAAAAAGCTAATAAAGGTGAGTCACTTTGGAATTAAAAAAGATAATTGAAATAAACTGTATTTAGTCAACGAAACATTTATTATTTTGTCATTTAACAACACCAAAAATGTCATGTATATCTTACAGTGTTAAGAAATATTTAAAGTATTAAATAACTATTATTTCTAAATTTCAGGTGCAGCTGTATTGGTTCATTTACTGGTGCTGACAAATACAGCAGTTACTGCAAATACGCTGCCAATCGAAACATCTACAACAACAAAGATAGACAGAAATCCAAAGTATAATAAATCCAATAACACATTATGGCTAGAAAAAAATAAATCAAAAATACCAGATGTGGCACTTAACGAGTTAAACCCAAAAGACTCTAGTAATGAAGAAAATGCGGAGAAAAACGCTAAGTATAAAGATCGAGGAAGGGTTAAATATGCTGTACAATCAAAGTCTACTACTGCTGACAAAGAGCCTGATGTCGTGATAGTCACACCTACACCAGAGGTAAAAAAACCTGCGGAAATTATAGATAGTATGAGAAATTTTAAGAAAACAAAAATTCCCGCAATCACTGTGATTAGCAGTACAGAACCCATAAAGACCGTGTATGAAGGTGATGAATATAATGACGAAGATGATGAAGAGGACGACATAGAATCTTTAGAAAAATTTACATCAAGTAAATTTGATGATAGCGGCTTTTTTACTATACCAAGTTTTGATGATGAAGATGAGTCCGATGAAGAACACAATACACATGATTACAATAGTCCAACTTACAGTAGTTTTCCTGAATTCTTTCCCAAAAATGTTTATAGCTTAAACCAAGAAGAATCCTATAAATCAGAGTCATATGTCGACTTTGCTTCAGAACTCACAACTCCTAAAAATGAATTTTTTGATAAAAAGTATAAGAAAATATCGACGAGTATCGTTCATAAATTAGATACTATAAAATCTAATGAACCCACGCCAAATGTAACGGATACTCATGAAGTATTGAAAGAAAATGCGGGACTTGAGAAATTAAGTAATAATAGTGCACCTAGTAATAAATCTACTGTATTTATTAAGAATACCAAAGAAATACGCTTTTTAGATAGTGATAAAGAAGGTACTGCTAAGAAAGGCATGTCAGATGTACACGGTACAAGTATTTATTATGAAATGACTGTTTTGTCGACAGAAGAAACATATAGTATTGATAAAGATACTGATGAGGATTGTGACACCGATAAGCCGACTTCAGCAACTACAGTTAGTACTCCACTAAAAGATGAACTAGCATCAATTAAAGCTGCGTTACCACGTTCTAAAGAAAGACCTTTAAAAGCAATCGTTCATGATTCTGAACCAAGCCCCGTTTCCATTTCTACGATATCATCTAATTTATACCCATCTAGTACACCGCGTGCGTTACATACTTCAATAAGCCCAAAATCCTATTCTACACAAAATATATTTTCTTCAACAAACGCACCTAAAGTATTTTCAAGTACTTACAGTAGAAGTCGAAATTACTCTAAACGTCTTAACTTATCTGGCAGTAAAGATTCTCCAAATAGTGTTTTATCTACTTCACAAACTGAACAGGCGACACCAAATCAAGCTTATAGACCACAAACGAGAAGGTTTCACTATACTACTCCAAAGACAAAACCGGTATGGATGGCTCCAAGACGAAATTTTACTCGTCCTAGAATTCCTACTACAATATATTCCGAACATTTTGATATTAAAGATAAACTATTGTCTACTAAAAAGCCAAAGGTACCATCTAAACTTTTGACAACTGAGTCATCAGAAATAGATCCTGTTGTACAAACTGATGTAAGTAGCACGAGAAAAACAGTTCATTCCCCGTCAATATCTGACAATACAATACCTTCATTATGGAAAAGAGGATCAGTAAAATTTTTAACAACAACTGCCAACTCGGCTGAGAAGAACACTGGAATTAGCGATTTGGAGATTCCACCAACGTTAACTGCTTGGGCACTTGCGGGTATGAGAAGTCCACCGTCGATATTCACTCCTGCGATTCGAAATATTACAGAATCAACTTTAAAAAGCATAGATGAAAATGAAAATGAGCTGCAGAATGTTGGTGAGTATCTAATATTAAAAGACATTGGCAAGGAATGTAGACATGTAATTACTTTTGATTTAAGTAATTATGAAATTGATAATAATTTTGCGTTATTTTATTCTACACGATTTTCTCAATAAATAATTCTAACCTTTTACAGTGTAATAGACACAATATATTTTACTCTACTTAGCCTATTTACACATATATATTTATTTTGACTATAATATGTACTTTTTTCTTAATATACTTTTAATCATACATATTTTTATATAAAAACTTGTTTTACGTTTCAGGTGATAAAAAGGAATCTACGACATCTTCGTCAGTTAGTGCCTTAGTTGAAAATAATAGTTTTCCTGCCAAAAATATAACAGAAATTAGTCAAAATCAATTGCCTTTGAAACCAGTATCTCCTACGTTATCAGTAAATTTAAATGAAGAAAAACCTAGCGAGGGAATTTCAGAAAGAGTTCCTGCTGAAAGTAATATTTCGATCCAAAGTAGTCCAGAGCCTTCCAGTACGGAAGCATTAAATGTTAAAACCACACATAGGATTACAGAAAATGAAGCAAAGCCATCCTGGGTACCTATCACTAATGGCCACAATCAAATTATTGCAAATGAAATAAAAGAATCTTCAAATATAAAAGAATCTTTAGATGTAAAACCAATTCCACCGGTTGATGTCACTAAGTCAATCGGCTTTGAATCTATAACAAAACTACCAGCTGACATTACTACGCCAACTGCCGACACAGTAACTACTTTAGATAAAAATCACGAAAAACAAAAGTTAGACACTGTACCAACAACGACTGACTATGAAATCACTACAATACGATTTTCTTACGTACCGACGGAAGAAACCACTGAAAGTACTGGATCTGAAGACAGTTCTGAATGGCATCCCATTTATCCAACGCGAACACATGCAACAACAGAAGAAGAAAACCCAATAACTACATATAGGCCGAAATATATGACGACTACAGAAATATCTGAGGAAACAACTGCAACTATTGTAGATACTACATCTAAAGTAGACATCACAACGCCGACAAGTCAAAGCTCTTCAGTACAAGAAAAGCCTAGTACAACTGAACCACCATCAAAAACAACACCTACAGATATGACTACGCCATTATTAACAACTACTTTTGGCAAAGCTAATACAGCTGCAGCACCAATTACAACTGAGTTAACAGAAGAAACTACCGAAATACCTAAAGAGATCACAACTATAACTTCAGAAAATGTGATGGAAAACAAAACGAACATCTCAGTTCAAACTACAACAGAGCTAGAGACCACTACATCTATAGAAACAACTACGATTATTGTGAGTGTTGCGACAGAAATTAATTCGGAGAGAGTGCCTGTTACAACTTATATACCCCTTGAAACAACTGAACTGATCGATGAAGTAAAACCAGATAAATCCATTGAAGATAACAGTAACAGCAATGAAATTGTAGTAGAAGAAACTACGACAGTCCCGCCTCAGACTAGTACCGAATTGACCACTAAAATAGAAAGAGTTGTAACCACAATTGAAGTTAAAAGGCCTACAACAACACCTAGAACAACCACTGAATCTAAAGTAACAACAGAAAATGATTTAGTTGAAACAACTACAGTAATAGAAGAAACAACCACAGATGCAACGACTAAATCTGTTAATGATCTAGAAGATTTAACGAGTTATGCTGAAGATGTGACTACCGAAGCGTCTTCTAGAGTTTTAGAACAAGAAGCTGGTACAGGAGCTGCTATTGCGATTGCTGTCAGTACAATTGGTGTGATTGCTCTCGTCCTACTCGTTGGTCTTTTGGTAAGTAATTTATATTTATTATAAAATTACCTAGATACATGAAATATTGGGAGTTAAGTCAGCTGGCCCTAAGAAGCCTGTTAGTGCTAGTAATTAAAAAAATGACGGAGAAACTTGACAATATAAAAGAAATTATTAAGCATATTTGAATAAAGAATACATTGATATTAAAAATAGTCATGAATGAATTATTTTTCTTAGGTTCTTAGTCTCTCTATGAAATTTATGATGAATTCTTCTTTTTAGGTTCTTAGTTTCTCGATTATTCACTCCAACGATGTTTTTTCCAAAGCATATCCAAAGTAATGAGCATAATATCTTTATTTCACTCACGATAAATTACGTTCACTACTTTGGAGAACACTGTGGACTTGGAACTCTGTACTTCTCGCGGGCTAAGTCTGAAAAATTCAAAATTACAAAAATTATTTTGAGATATTTTATTAATTGACAAATAAAATAATTAGTGTTTAGGTACTGGTGGAAGGTTTCGGCCTTGTCTTGGACACCACTTTACCCGCATATGGTTTGCCATGCATAAAATTTTAAATCTAGTACGATGTAGAAAGCATAAGAGGTAAATTACCTCTAACCAGGTTGTCACCTTACCATCCTAAACTGCATCATTACTTACCAACAGTTATTCAGCATATTGTAATGATTATGATGCCTATAATAAAGTAAAATATTTACCTGTAAAGTAATTTATATTCAAATAAACACTAAAAAATTCATAAAGTACTTGTAACTAAATGTAAATGTCAAATAGTAAACGTGTGTCTGTGTGTATGTATTTATTCACTAAATTTATTTTTGGGAAATTATTAGGATCCTCGCTGTTTTATGTGTAACAGTGTGGGCGGGCTAAAACTTATTGAAACAAAATGCATAAACGAACTATATAACTGAGTTTGACTGTATTTTCAAAAGCTTGATCTAGAAAACGTAATAAATATAGTAGTAAATTTAGAGTAGGAACCGCGCGAGTTCATGAGTTAAAATTGCTTTGCAATTTATGCTATGGAAATGTTTTAGGAAATAAAGTAATACGGAAGGTGTATAAATCCTACCTTTTCGATTGTTGTTCATTGCACACAGCGTTGATGTTTTAGATAACAGCTCCTGAAATATATTTTAATAATTTTTCTATAAAAAAAGTAATAATAACCGATGAAGTCTTAAGATGATAAAATTATGACAAGGTAACAGCGGTACCTTGTAAGAAATGTGTATATTGAACAGAGTAAACAAGTCTGAACATTATGTAATTTAAACGAATATCTTACGAGATATCGCATAAATTAACCTAGTGATAAAAACGCGGGTGGAAATTTTAAACTTTCGGTCCGTGGTGCGAATAAAATTTTTCATCAGACTGGGATGGAAAGTAAGAAGAATTGCCAAATATTTTGACATACAAAACAAGCGCGTATGCGTCGAAAATTTTTCATTTTAGGGCAGCCGCACAAAATTACGTATTTATTTTTATCGAAAAGCAATGCCACTTTCGCCACTCGAAATAGCGCGGAAAGTACGAACTTTCGATAGATGTATGATGAAAATACATTAAAGTAGTACGGACGTTATATTGCCTCATTGGTCTAGTGGTTAGTATGTTCGACTACAGACATGAGGTCCTGGGTTCGAGTCCCGGGTCGGGCCAATTAAAAAACCAATATTGAGTTTTCTATTAAGATTTTCTCAATATTTGCCCGAAGTTGGGAAGTGGGCGGTGTGATACACCCCCGTGCCTCGGAGAGCATGTTAAGCCGTCGGTCCTGCGCCTGATCTCTCTCCGGTCATGTCGGATTCCGGTCACACCGGACTATGAGAGTGAAGGAATAGAGAATTCACTTGTTGTGTACTATGCCTGCCAATCCGCAGTGGAACAGCGTGGTGGGTCTATGCTCTAACAAAACCCTCGCTCCTTGGAGTGAGGAGGCCTGTGCTCAGCAGTGGGACGTTAATGGGCTGCTACTACTACTACTACTACGTTATACATTTAAATCTAATTTGCATATTCGAAGCATCAGTAAGCTTTACTACGACTGCAAAGTCAGATCGGGTCTCTAGTTGTATATACATAAATGTAATCTCTACAACGGATATGACCCAGCAATTACTAAAACAATGATATCAGATAAATTCAAATGATTTCGTGCAATCGTACTGAAAACTAACGGGCGTTTCATGTCATAAAAATTCCACAGCCGGTAACCCGATGACTATTGTCGTCACCTGAAGCTTATCGCTTTAACGAGAACTCATACTCGGTCACTGTTCGGTGTTAGTCTATTTAACGTTATTATAATTCTAGATTGAAATGGGGACTTCTCGTTCTTGGGTAAAAACCATTTACACTCCTCTTATGATAGATTTCACCAATCCGTAAAGTAGCAATTAACGGACCCCTTAGCTATAGAAACAATCTCTAAATGAGCTTAAAGCATTAGACTCCCTGAAAAAGCTTTCCTTCTAAATTGATATACAGTTATTTTTATTCTTAGTATTTAACATATCACCAGTTGAAAGGGGACTCCCATTTTTTGGATAGTCAATGAAGTATTTAAGACAGTTTTTGCTTCTTTCCTTTTAAATTAACATTAGTAAGTAGCTTATTTTTTTCTATCGAAATAAAATCATAATATTTGTATTAGGGAAGGATTTTCCTATATTTCCACGGGATCGGGAACTACGAGGGCAACGCCTATCTTATATATATATATATATATATATATATATATATATATATGTATTTAAATGAAACACCACCGACATACTTACATCGTGTTCGCTAAAATTATTCAACCAATTGACTTAAAATTTTGCAAAGTGGCTCTTTTTAGATGTTTTTTATTGATGACAGATTAGTGCATGACTATGGTCTCATCACGCTTAACGGTAATTGTAGATACAGTGTAAGATGGAAACGTGCTGTTCTGGTAACCAGAACTACCAGAACACACATCTCTTTGTTTGGCTGTACCATTTTGCTGGCAGGGTGGTAACTAGCCCCGGCCGAAGCCTCTCACCAAATTCACCCTACCGGGGATCGAACCCAGGACCTCTGCTAGCAAACCGAGTATTCGCACCACAGCGCCAGTGAGTGCTTTTATAAGCGTACAATTGGAATGTAACTGTATACATTTCCATAACTCAATAAATTCAAAACCTTTGTTAAACGAAAGCTTATTTAGAAAATGTACTAGAGTGTAAAGAATTTAAAATTATAATGTAATGACGACGAGAAAAAAGGGATTCGTGACTGAGATTGTTATGGGTTCTTCTCAGAAAAGTACGCGGAAGAATTCTCGTAACTTTTGATTTTGATTTTAAGTCGCTATAATATATATTCGGTATATATGTTCAAAAAACGATCTAAAATGATTCAAAAGTGATGTAAAACCCTACTTGGATCAAATATTTTGACGGAAATACGTCTTTAAAATATAGAGGCCATTTACATATGGAGGCAATACAAAAACACAGTTTGGTGTTAGTAGCTGTATATCTATCACCTGCATCGAAAATTCATTTACAGCACTGGATAGCTAAAGGATCAAACAATTTGTCACACTAAGTAGGGACTGTAACACATCACGCGTGGCGGAGGGGGAAGCCCCGCTATTTTGAAGGTCATTCTCAAGACGTATTCACGTACAACAAACGGCCGTGTCCAACACAGCCACATCTAATTTTTTCAATATTGCATTTGTATACAGAACGAGACTCAACATTGTTTAATACTAGACTATTATGACTCACAAATTCCGTACCATTCATAGTTGAGAAAGGTCAGACTTATGTAATGACGTAGATAACTAAAATTTCGTCTTCTACAGTCTAATTGTGATTATCTTGGATTATTCTTGTCTTATCAGTATTTAAATAACTTTGTGTTACAAAGCTTAATGGTTATAAATACACAATTTTTTAACAGACATATTACTGTTATTTAAAGAGGCTATGAGTTTGTAATTAGCGAGTTTTAATTAAAATAAATTATCGAATTTCCTCTTTAGTATCGACTATTATCTAGAAGTTTTATTAATTTGTGTAAAATAACTCAGTAACGTAAATTAATTACTGCTTATACAGTTTAAAAGATTGGATGTATATATATTTTTTTTTATTGCTGACAGATTAGCGCTTGACTGTGATCTCACCTGATGGTAAGTGATGATACAGTCTAAGATGGAAGCGTGCTAATCTGTTAAGAGGCGATATACCCCTTACGGTTTCTACACAGCATCGTACCGGAACACAAATTTCTTTGTTTGGCGGTACGTTTTTGCTGGTAGGGTGGTAACTAGCCACGGCCGAAGCCTCCCACCAGTCCAGACTCAGACAAATTAGAAAATACAATTTTCTAAATTCGTCCTACCGGGGATCGAACCCGGGACCTCCGCTAGCAAAGCGAATACTCGCACCACTGCGCCAGCGAGGCCGTCAAACTATAGAATCTATACATATGTATTTGTACATAAAATAGAAGTGCCTGGTTTTTTTAATGCATTTGAAAGTACATAAGGATTAAGGAATGTTTTATGTTATAAAATTTGGTATAACTCTAAGTTTGTCAATAAAGTATTATATAATTTTATTATTATTCATTAAAAATCCAAATTCATAAATTCTTTATTCAAGTAAGTTTTTACAGCACTTTGAATCGTCAAATATAGTTTTTTCCAATGTTTAATGACAATAAAGAACGACTTAGAATCTAAGTTACGAGGGTTTCTTCACGCCGGATTCTGTGACGAGCCCACAACAAACTGAGTCGGGTGTCCTTGTTTTCTCATCATCATTACAATATATATTTTTAATTTATTTCTTTTTGAGCAATTCATTCACTGCCACCCTTTTTTTGTCTTCTCTCTCTCTCTCTCTCTCTCTCTCTCTCTTTTAAGTACTCTTTCAAATTATAGAACGATTTCTCAAATAGTTATAGTTAATAATAAACTCCTTCCAGATGTTTTAGAAATGTCAATTAATAAATTCAAAGTGTTTGTTAAAAGAAAGTTGATAGAAAAATCGTATTATAAGTTGCAAGAGTACTTAGACGATAGAAACGCGTGGGAGTGAACGAACTGCTCTAATTTGAATTGAAATATATTAAACTAATATGATATTGTAATGATGATGATAACAAAAAAACAAAACATCCGACTAAGTTTGTTGTGTGCTCTTCTCGGATCAGGGCGCGAAGGAACCCGCGTAACTTTAGATTTTAAGTCGTTCTGGAGTATCATCATCAGACGTACATTAGAATTAGAGTGTGGAAAGAAAAAAATATATATTATTTGACGATTCAAAAGTGCTGTAATATGCCTACTTGAATAAAGATATTTTGATTTGAATAAAGGATTAAAATTTATTCATATATACAGTTTAGTTATATATACAGTTGTATTCCAATTGTGTCCATCGGTATAAACTGATTACCGATCCCGTTGTAGTATAGAGAAACCCTTTCGTAATAAGCGTCTACATCGTGAAAGCAATCAGTTTGCTAGATATCATAACAATATGGTGTATAATTTTCGAAAAATTGTGATCGGGATGGTTTTATGCTTATTGAAAATATATATTAACAATATTTCGGTACATTACGGTGTCGGTTATCCATTTTAATTTATTTCGTAAAAATTTACACTCAAGGATTTTTATATCGTTTCAGTAATCTTTCAAATTATATTCAAAGTTTTGATTAGTTTTCCTGATTGATAATGGTTTACACTTAATCATTTTTATTATTGGTGTCTTCAAGAGGTTTGCCAGTCTAATTAAAATTAAAAAGAAACAGTAAAGAAACTTACCTGATGTCTTTCTTCTTTTATCTTCAACGCCAGTTAAATACTATCTCATTTAACTGCTTATATATAATTTAACTACAGTTATATATAAAATACACTAAACGTAGGAATAAAAAAAAACATTGTTTAAATTATTTTGTATGATTATTCTATTATCTCTAAATAAAATATTTATTGAAACAAAACGAAAGTGATAGTAAATATATTAATATTTTTTCTCAAAATAACTAATAATACAGATATACAAGACATTAGTGAATAAATCTTTAAATATGATCCAATGAATTAAGGCATTACTTTAGTAGAAAGCGATTTACAGTGGATTTTTCATTTTATAACATCTAAATGAAATATTTAATATTATGATAATAAATATATAAAGATCTGTCGCCAAAATATAAATATAAAAGCAAAATTAACCCTTTGTAAATTAAACTTTTACTATATTATAAAAATATTGCCATAAATACAAAAATAAAGTTACAAAATATATTTTGATCTTTTTCTTAAAGTATATAATATTATATTGTTAAAACTTGTTATAAAATAAAAGTAACAATACATTTAAAAAAACATATACAACAAATCGACGTAATACTACTTTTAAAATATATAACTGGCTTTATAGAAAAACAATGACTTTTTTCGACAAATAGGTACAAATAAGTTAGTAAATATTATTGGATTAAAATTTACATAAGATTATGTAATAAGTTTAAAGAAAAAAAAGATATCTTTGAAGAAATTGTTACACGTGAGCTACCTTTGCGACGTGCAGAGGAGTAGTGGCGCGAAAGTGCGAAAGGGCACAGGGCTACACTAGGGCTCCACTTCACATTGACCACATTACTGTGACAACAAGAAAGTTTTGCCGTATAATTTTTATCCAATCATTCAATTTTTGACTGTCTCGCTGGTGCAGTGATGCCAGTACTCGCTTTGCCAGCAGACGTCCCCAGCTCGATCCGAATTAAGGAAATTGCATTTTGTAATTTATCTGAGTCTGGCCTGGTACGAGACTTCCGCTGTGGCTAGTTACCACCCTACCAGTAAAAACATACTGCCAAGCAAGAAGTTGCTGGTTGAAACCATAACACGTAAATGACCTCATACCAGATTAGGGAGATTCAATCTTAGATTATATCAGCAATTATCATCTAGGCAAGCGCTACACCTGTCAGCAATAAAAAAATCATTCAATTCATACTATTTACCATCGTTCAAATTTTCAATAGTTAATAAATGTCAAATTAATTGGTGTGCATCATTCTCGATCTCGTTATTATATATATTAGCTGACGCGATAGACTTTGTTCTGTCTTAATTATGAATATTAAATGCGATTTGGTAAAGTTAATATATAAAATAATTATTAAAAATGTAGTGTTTCTTCTAATAATATAATTCTTCACAACAGTCATCGTTTTATTGTATGCCAAATACACTTAGCGAGTGCTACGACGGCTTATTTATGGATAGTTATTTAATGTATACAAATCTATATATATATATATATATATATATATATATATAATAGTCTTATGTGCGTTTGTGTCTTCAGGTGGATTCAAGAATGATTTAGATTTACAATTCGATCCGGTAAATAAGGGCCTCTGCATATTTACATGGATTTGGTAAATGCGCGGGTGAAATCGCCGGGAATAGCTAGTATATATAATAAGTTAATAATATGGCAATTGCGGCGAGTAGTCTGTGAATCGCTGACAATTATGTCAAAGGCTTTAGGGGTTACATCAAAAAAGTTACAATGGTGGTTAAGATTTTTTTTAATTTTCTGATCTTCCATGCAACTTTCTTAATTTTTTCTTACCAAAAACCTTCTCTCGGCTATAACAAATACCACAAAAAGGAATTTCAGTTCAGGCGTGATGTCGTGACCAAGGAAAATACAGATTCATTTTTATCTATATAAGATTTCAATATCATTTTAGATTACTTTTACCGCATTAGCCGTTCTTGAGTTATAAATGGAGCAATGAAAATGACTTTGTTTTATGTATCGTAAAAATACATTAAGTATTTGTGTATAGTTTTTTTTTTATAAGAATCTCTTACTTTTCTTGAAGTCGGTTAAAAATACAATAGTTTCGTGTGTCTCCACATTCTGTAGGTTCATAAGTTCTTACTAAGCGATGTCGCCGTATCGCGACGTAGAGGATGTTTTTACAATGGGAATTATAAACAACACTTGATGATGACGGACCTATGGAGACTGTTTCCATTTGCTATATACGTTACGATTACTGATGGTTTATCTTACTAGCTGTGCCCATAGATTTTACTCGCATAGTGTCCGACGTTATGAGAATTTGGAAAAACCCTTTTGTAGAAATCTTCTAGAAAGGAAGGGAATTATTTCGCTCAGTTTAAAAAACTTGAGTAAGTTAGTTACTAGTCATTATTAATTACAAAAAAAATATTCTTTGTAAAGAACATTAAAATTTCTGAACGCAGCAATAAATATATTTAGTCATAGAGTTTGTATTTTGCCTTTTTCAAAACTCAAATACTCGATAAACCGAATATTATGGATATATATTATCGATTCCGATTTTTTTTACGCCTTTATGCACTATGATCAGACTAAAATCTTATCAGGAGCGTGGGACTGGTAAGCCACATTACCCACAAAAACAAAGCGGTACCCTCCGCATCCTTTTGTGGAGCACCAGAGGATCGGTAGACCCGATCTACCCTGGCAAATTGGAATGCTTAAGCAACACAGGGTTATTGTTTTATTATATAAAAATATAAATAAATAATTGAATTACAACTACTAGTACTACTTATACAAAAAATTATTGAAGGTTTTGTTTTATTATTTTTCTAACGATTTCACCATATTTTCCACATTGTTTAAACTTTCCCTGGATTTCCACAAAGACCAAATATATAAAGATGATCGTGCAATGAAAACGCGCAATTCTCAGGTCATAAATTAAGGTCTCAAGTGGTGTTGCCAGGAACATCGTCGCCCTCTCACCTAATTATTTTAAGTGCTAATTTAATCTTATATTTCGTGCACTGAGTTTTAAAATTCCCTTCTCATATTAACAATACTTCGGCTACGAACATGTGTTAATTGAATTATTGTAAAACTATGGTTCCCAAAGTTTTTACAAGTCCTTAAGTTGTAGTGAATCTTATACTTAGGTACCAAGTGTATTTGTAATTTAAAAAAATAATTATACACACAGAGAGTTTTTAATAACTAATAATCAAAAAGCACATTACGTACATAGAGAGAAAATAAGGCATTATTGCCCCCGAAATTTTGACAAAACTCGCGGGAGCAGCTACCTTACTTTTCTCCCGCGGCGCGTTAACGATGTTTTCTTTCATTCGGATGACATTTGTCACTTTAATAAATATGTAGTTGCTGGTTTACCGAGAGGAAAAGTGAGTTAGGCACATAACGCGCCAGTAGAATCTAATAAATAAATAAATACAATTTTTATTTGCTTTCACACTTTTTACAACGAATAATATAAAAGATAGGAAGAAAGCAAATAAGGTTCGCCATTTAGCTCAAAGCCACAGCAAGCTGCGACGCCGGTAAGTAAGTAGCAGCCCATTATCGTCCCACTGCTGGGCACAGGCCTCCTCACTCCGAGGAGCGAGGGTTCTTAGAGCATAGTCCCACCACGCTGCTCCAGTGCGGATTGGCAGGCATAGTACACAAGTGCACTCTCTATTCCTTCACTCTCATAGTCCGATGTGACGGGAATCCGACACGACCGGAGAGAGATCAGGCGCAGGACCGACGGCTTAACGTGCTCTCCGAGGCACGGGGGTGGATCACACCGCCAACTTCCCAACTTCGGGCAAATATTGAGAAAATCTTAATAGAAAACTCAATATTGATTTTTGAATTGGCCCGACCCGGGACTCGAACCCAGGACCTCATGTCTGTAGTCGAACATACTAACCACTAGACCAATGAGGCAGTTGGTCTAGTGGTTAGCGACGCTGGTATTCAGAGAGAACCTAAGTTACTTCACAGACACCCTTGCCACAGTTGATTTAAAATTACAAAAGTAGAATACTATATTGAAACTATATCCTAGGTTCTAAATACTAATCGGGAGAAAATGAGTAACTTTTACCTCGCATACAGAGATCGAAATGGGAATTTTCATATTAAGTTATGTACACTTCATTGCAGATCAAGAAATAACAAATTAACATATAAAAAGAGGCAGTTTTATCGCTGAAGAGCGATTTCTTTCAGGCAACCTTTGATTTCAAAAGGCTGTTAGGGTTGGAACAAAGAAGCTTCAAAATATAACAGCATACAAGAAGCCATGCTGGTTTCGTTTCGTAATATTTGAAATAAAAAAATACTTATTTATAAGTGTAGCAACACTGTAGTTAAAATGAGTAAAGGATTGTTCCTGGTATGTTGCATTGACAAACTCTTTGCTGAGCTTGCAATAGATAACATACAATGTTGCGTGAGAATTACTGTTATTATATATATACTAGTTGTTCCCCGTTGTGTTACCCGGGTAATTCTTAATGTAATAAGAATATGGAGAAAAACTAAAAACTTTGTTAGTGAACAATATTAACGATTATAAAGCTTTTTTATCATTAATGAAATATACTCATGAGTGTATTGTTTGAAATTTTAATAAAGTTTATTGAAATAATATTAATCACGATGATAAACAAGGGTATTAGACTGAATTTGTTGTTTTTGGAATTCTTGTAACTTTAAATTTCAAATTGTTTTTGAGCAATTGAGCTTTTTAGTGAATAATATTTTGATTCCGATTTTCATTTTGAACTGCTCAAAAATCGAGTTCAAAGTTTCCATTTCATTCATACGTACTGACACACAGACGTATCTAATAATTGTATTTTAATATGTTATAGTTGGTGGTACGTCGTCGTGGTCGTCGAGGAGTGTATGCCCAGCGATGTACCCCGGTTTCCCTTGACGCATACAGCTTGGACAGCGTCAGTGTGGGCCATAGGAAAGGCAACCATCGCCTCCGAGCCAGCAAGAGGAGCTACGGGAACCCGGCTTATGATGACGAGGTACTAATTTTTATAGAAACATTCTAAAGAAAAGAACTGCTTTGCTAAAGGAAAGAACTTTGAAAAAGCCGCTCAATGCCGGCAACTCGATAGACCGTTTAGGGTGGTACGTCATCTTCAAAAGCCGCCAAAATCTACCGACATTTAAAATGAAAGAAGAGTTATATGGTATTCTATTTCAAAATAAAATAAAAAAACATGTTGTTAATAAAGAGTTTGCTAAGTGGTGATCATAACTCGTGACTCTTAACAAAATCCGGATATCTATCCATCCCGCCATAATAGCTTGTTTATTTAGCCTAAAAACCTTTTAATATGTCCCAGGTAACCTCTCATCCGATGCAGTATCCAGCTCTCGCCAACTTCGCATTAGACATCGATTCTATCACAGCAGAGTTTTCCGAAATACCCTCAGTCAGTGTTCGACCTGATGAAGTACCCCCTGGTTGTGAGGATAAGAACAGATACTCCAATGTTCTGCCGCTACCAGAGACCAGGGTTCCATTAAGGAGAATTGGAAGTGATCCCACATCCGAGTATATAAATGCCAATTATATTACGGTTAGTTATATTTAGTGCTATTATAAAAATTCCTCTGTTTGTACCTCAATCACATAAAAACGTTTGAGTAGATTTCACTGGTATTTGTTATACAATTAGATAATAACTTGGATTAACAACTGATGTCTCCAAGTCGTATTTAGTTCGCTCTACAGCAGAAATCTTTTGTCTGGCATATATGGCGTTAGTAGTTATTTTCTCTGGATCCAATTCTAAAGTCGATGCAGACAAAGTAATGGGCAGAAGCAAATGTTATAACTGAATCTTTGAACTTAAATTTTCGTGGTTTATTAACATATTGACTATTTGAACGGGTACATATCCCGATAGCGAAATATCAGCAAAATTAAAAATTAAAAATCGCCATCGTGATATGTACCCGTTCAAATAGTCAATATGAATCTTTGAACTTCAGCTACATCAAACAATCTCATGTAGAAATCAACAAGGGAGATATTGCAGTATATGCCTAAACATACGTATACTCTCAACTTCAGGCATATACAGAGCATTACTTAATAGAAAAATCATGGAATATTAACAAGTGTAATTTAAGTTTAACTTTTAGATCAAATAACCTATTTTGATAACAACATTTCCAGGGTCCAGGAAACATCCGTAACTACTATATAGCGTGTCAAGCGCCCCTTAGCAATACGGTGATTGACTTCTGGAGAATGATTTGGGAGCAGAACTCGCGCGTCATCGTCATGCTTACAGAGTATATGGAGAACGGGATTGTACGTAATGTTATCATATAACTAAATGTTATAAATAAAAAGCTCAGTTATAACATCATTGCCTAGACTTTACAGTCCTTAAGGCAGTGAGTTACTTTTCTTTATAGTTAGTTGGGAGTTAAAGCCCTTGCAAGACATAGTAAATGCTTGTATTGTTTACGGTGGGAAATAATTCTACGATCAATATATCACATATACCATAAAACCGATCGATCAATGATTTGTAGCCTCCTTGAAATTTCAGGAAAAATGCTACGAATACCTGCCACCGTCAGAAATATCTGACAATAGAAGAACATTTGGAGAGTTCCAAATTATTCTCAAGAAACGGGAACAGAGGGATAAGTATGCAGTATCAAGTATCCAGCTCATTAACTTAATCACGAGGACCTGGAGAGAGGTTACTCAGCTCTGGTATTTCTGGCCAGCGAAGGGAGTACCCGATGATTATGACTCTATCCTCGACTTCCTATCCGAGATGAGGAGTTACATGAAAGTCTCCCAAACTGCTAAGGAGTATGACGAAGAAGGTAAAGTTTTGAAATGGTATTGGTTTTTGATCGTAACGCCTAAGTGACTAGTTTTTAGTAATTGCGGGTGAATTTGTAGTCGGTACTTTTACAAAAGAAATACAAGATTCAGAATGATTATCCGTCTGCTTGTTTCTACTTATTTCTATTAGGTGTTATGAGAAATATTACGTGCTACGATGTCATAAATTTAATAAATATCTATATTAACTATAGGAATCCTAAAATCAGATCAGCCTGACCTCGAAACCAGGTTTATTAAAAAAAGAGAGTCCAATTCCAAATATTGGTTTTTGTGATAGCTTTTGACCATATATAGCTTTATTCTTCGATTTTAGTTAGACGTTCAAATAGTATTTATTTTTGTCAACATGATATTCAAGTGTTTTATTTCTTCTATGGCAGGAGTGGAAGTTATCTACCAAGAACAAAGTCGCTCCTCGTACCACAACCTATCCAAATTGCGCAGCGACGAGAACGGCTCCGGCAACGGTCTCAACGTCTACTCCCCGGCGAAGGCCGAGGAGATGATGAGGAGAGGAAACCAGACCAATGGTACTTTGGGAAGGATGAAAGCAGCATCCGAAATAGAAGGTGACCATTTACTTCTTTAATAATTTCCTTCTTTCAAAGTATTGTAGTTCCTAAGAGATTTTTATTCTAAGGTATTTAACTAATTTTAAAAATATATTTATAACACAAACTTACATACGCTTCAATAGTGTGTGTGTGTGCGTCTGCGTATGTGTGTGATTGTGTTAAATTAAATGCTCACACGTAGTCAAGTGTAACCTATATTAAGTTATACTACTTTAATCACTTCTACTTTTGAATGATATAAAGCATTAAGAATAGATTGTAATGTTATATGATTATTTGTGTTTATATAAAAGCTGGTGTTCGTGTGTCAGGTGTCCGTCCGTGTGTCGTGGTGTGTGCGTCAGGAGCAGGTCGATCAACTGCAATAATAGGTGCGGACCTGTGTGCCCGCGCCTTGTCTTGCGGGCAGGCGGACGTACCGCGCATAGTGCGAAGACTACGGGACCAGAGGCCGCACTCTCTCTCCAACAGGCACCATTACATATTCCTCTATAAGGTTAGTGCTTGACATCACAATGTTGTCTTTAAAAATAAAAATAGCTTTGATTCACTGAACGACATATACGTAAAATTAAGTCAACCTAGTTATTATATTTTATTATCATTCTACATATATATGTTTCCATTTTATATTTACTTTAATCAGGATCGGCTTAGGCTGCCATCGATATTGGCCTCCATTTGTTTTGGTCCGTTGCCAACTTTCGGCAACCCTTCGGAAAATCGTTCTCCCATCTCTTTTTTGGTCGGCCAATGCGTCTTTTCCCGGTTTTTGGGTGCCACACTGATACCATGTTGATCCATTTTTCGTCTCATCTCCATTGGAGCTTTCTTTTTTTATCTGGACACCTACTATTAAATCTTTATTGGTAAACAACTTATTTGAAATATTTATGGATATATACAATATTTCTTATTATAAAGATACGGATAAGATGGTTAGCCACTGATGCCTAAACTAGGTTACCCTGTACTATAGGCATCAGTTGCCTTCCCTCTTTTACAAACTATTGTACTACTTTCTAACAAATAGTGAGTTGCTTACAGTAACTAAATAAAGAACAACAAAAAAAAATGAAATGTATGTGTCTGATTGAGTTAATATGTGACGGGGTGTGTGTGTATGTGAGTGATTCTGTGTATTTTGGGAGCATTTCTAATGTTCGTTGTTCATTACCTGTCTCGGAACTATATATTTTTTATTTATTTATATTATAACCGTCTATTTAGCATACCTACTTCTTTTCATGCATCTCCGAAATATACATTGTACTTTATTTTATTTTCACTCTTCTATTCATTTCTTATATTCATTCATTGCCATACTGTCCCTTTTATCACTAAAATGTTATGTTTAATGTAATCCATGTATCGTATCGTCAAAAGCTTCAATAGAAATATACGAATTAACTTACTGCATTGTATATTGTATTTATAGAATTAGGTATAATATCATTTATCGTTGTTATCTAGTTATTGATTTATCATTTTTATACTTAGTGTATTTTTAACAAGAATGTATGCTATGTTCAATTGGTATCATTAATTTCTATTTTCTGTTTCAGCTGTTAAGTGAATATGGTAACAGGTTGATGGGTGGAGGAATGGACAATATATAAGTGTATATTATTATATATGTTGTAATAGATCAAACATATGTTGCATTCGTTTAAATATTTTGGACTTTCGCTGATATTTTTAATATTTAGTTCATTGAGTATGTTTGGTCTATATATTGGACTATACCAAAGTACGTGTTACGAGATCTCCATTAATGGTAGCTCAGGTTTTGTAAGAATTATAATTATTATAATACCATATGATATTTAATAAGTATCGAATCTTAAAAGCTTTATTATGGCATCTTGAAAACTGTTACTGCTAACATAATTTTTGTATTAATGTCGTAGTTAAATTATATTAATTAGAAATCACGAATTCTTAGCAAGAAAATAAAAAAAAGATTACGACATTATAATTATTAATAAAACAAGGCCTAATGACTCAATATTGGATATATATTTTATTTTAATTAGTTCAAAAACTGTTGATATAAAATTTAGAAAATATAGACGAAAAAATGCGTAAAATTTTAACAAAGCCTCGTTTTATGGTGGGTAATAATCTCGTAAATCTTATATATCATTATAATTATGATTTTTTTTGCATAATTTTAAGTCTTCCTTTACACTTTTAGCATTAAATAGTTCACGATCCCAACAATTGTGCTTTTCAGAGTCGGTATGTTGACATTATTATAACATCATTCAGGGCCGGATTTAGAGGTGTGGAGGGCCCTGTGATATAAAAGGCGATGTCCCTCTTGGCCACAAATTATGTTTGAATTAAAATTACCAATTTTTATCTTCTTTAGCATCATTGTGATTTGAAAGTCGATAAAACGAAAAAGCCACAAGAAAAAGAGACAGACATATAAATTGATAAGAGTGAACGTGGGAGAAAATGTGAAAGGAAGCATTATACAGTGTTTGTTATGTTGGTGGTTCTGATTCTGCTCTGTTTTGTGCCCCTTTCACTCGTGTCCACCAAAGCCTAGTGGGAGTTAATATTACATCATTGATAAAGACAACATTTTTAAAAGTTTCACTTTGCGCACGTTTACAAATATTGTGTAAAGGCCGAGAAAGCTTGTAAAGTTTGTATAGTAAACCATAAATTCATCCCAGCCGACAATCTTTATCATATTATAGATACAACAGGACATACAAATATCTCTTATAAATAATTAATTACAATCACGTCCTTTAACTTAAAGGTTATAATCTGTCATATGATATCCGAATATATATCACTGATTATTTATTTGAAAGGGATTATCTATTCAGTTCAATGAATATAAATAACCGTTGGACTAAATTTCAACAGTTCATATTTCTATTTTTTTAATCATTTCAAGGTCTCTTTTGCGTAGGAGTCCAGGCTTTGAGCCCGTATGCTCTCCCCTAAATCCGGCCCTGACATTAATTTAATATTAAAGTTATATGAATACTGTATATAAAAGACATTAAGTTCTTAATAAAATGACGAACAATTTAAGTGGTATTTGATAACAATATAAAAGGCGTTCAGAATACTACATGACAAGTAAAAAGCTTTTACTAAGTTAGTAACTGTTAAATTGACATTGCGTTACCTTTACCTATACAAACGTGTAAAGGAAATTACTCGACTATCTGATAGTGTATTTATAAAATTAAGGTTGAATTTTTTTTACATTAATACCTAGGTCTATACCCCAATTTTTTTATAATAAAGTAATAAATCTAGATAAAGACGACAAAAACTCCATGTCATGCTTAATATATTACGTACAATGACAGGTAGTTGAGTAATTTATCTCCTGCGTTTATATGGACGACGGTAATTAAAATATTTTAATATATATCTCATAAAATAGAGTAAAATACTTTTAACTAGGAAAAAAATGTAAGCAATATAGGCTTTTGTATTAAAAATATTTAAACATATTGATAGGTAAAACCAAATAAGGGGGTAATTTTTATATCTCTATTAGGTAATATATTGACATTTTACAGTCTAATCACAGTCATTTCTGATTACATAAGGAGTTACTTAGTAATTTACCATGACCTAATCATCTTGAAATTAATGAATGACTAAAGTTATTGATGTTTTAATACTAAGGAACTTCTTAAGTATTCATTTATAACTATTAGAGTTTAAAGTTAAGCTTATACTTTTTAATAATGTATATTTAGTAAAATATGATTTTTTTTAGTATTTACCGAGATCTGCTGTGATTCATACTAATATACTACTAAGTTTGTAATTATTTCTCTAACCTTAGCTTAGCTTTTTCTTTTAGCAAAATTCTTTAGAAATAGAAATGATACTTTTAAAAATGTATGTTTTTCGTATATTATTAGGTAATATTTCGTATATCATTTGATACAAATGATTGTAAAGTAAATCGAGCCTTAAACCAGTGAATTAGAGTACATTTTAGATTAGGAAAAAAATAAAGAGCAATAACAGTAACTGATATATTGTAGCAGTGTTAGCAATTTTTAATGTACTTTAAATCGGTGATTTAATTTGCTATAATTTCTATCAAATTCAAATACAAATTGAATATCAAAAACAAAAAAAATACATTCTTTAGCATTTCTTATAATGGAATATTTTAAATCAATAATACTCAATGAAACATGTAGACACTTGTTATTTTTCACATATTATTTTTTATTTTATTTAAGCTAACTTGTGTTACATAGTTTATTGTTGTATATAATGTTATAAGTTTGAATTTAGTTTTGAAAATCAATAAAAGCATTTTTGTTATTATGAAACATGACTCCAGGAAAGTGTGACAAATATTTGTATATGTGTAGAAATATTTAAGGGTTAAATTATCACTTACAAAGTAGAGTCCGAATGAATCGTCACTTACTTTTAGGTGAGATCACAGTGAAAAAAATGTCTGTTGCAGTTAATGGCCCAAATGTAGTAAAAGCATAATGCTTAGTTAAAGAAATTATAATCCCCTCTAGATGCTTCTCATGCACGATTTCATCAACCTACCCTAAGCTTTATGTGTGCACTAAGTACATTTAGGGTCTAGTTAAGGTAACTGTTACTATACATAGGGGGTCCTCTAATTGTGTGATGCTGTACTTATTGTTAGTGAAATAGGGCGTGATTCTATTTTTATATAGTAGTACACTAGATTATCTGACTTATGAAATTATATGGCAAAACAATAAATTACCCCCTATTTAACATATGTAAACAAGTATATACATACAAAACATATGATCATTATTAAATTGCGAAAATAAAAAACTTTTTATTACATCAAAGTACTTTATAAAAGTTACTTTATAAGGACGACATAAATCAATATTATGTTAACTTCGTACGTATAATATAATGTAGTACAGTGCGGTACATATTACTAAAAACATTTGTCACAGTTTCCGTGGTCTTTAAAAACGTATCAGTAATATAGATAAAAGCTTTTTATATTATATGTTTCAAGAGTTTTTTTTTTATTTTATGTAATAATTGTTTTGAATTGTTTACCAAAAACGATGTTTCGTTGTTGCCCTACGATTAGTTTTAAGCTGAAATGCATAATAAAATTTATTAAAAAATATGAAGTGAAACATTATTCCATTGCCACAAATTTCGTGCTTGTATATGAATACATAAAAACATAGAATAGAAGAAGATATAGACAGCCATGCGCTGATGGTCAGTCGTCGCATCTTGTTCGGCCCATAATATATATTCAACGACATAGTCAATCGATCAAACATGGTGGCCTAGCTGATGCTTTCCATTGGGTCGTATCCAAGCTAGCCAAACACGTATTTCATATCACATTACAGCATAGTGAGGGCAAAGTGAAATGCCAACATGACGACGCCCATGGCTCATATCAGCTGTTTCATTTGCATCGTTGTTTTATAATACCACACAATGTCTTTTATTTCAATTACATTTGCAACATTATTGAGATCGATTTAAATATCAATTTATTCTATTTTTGTACGCCTAATTATATAACCTTTTTTTTTGTTGCTGGGTAATGCATTTACGCACTCCGACTATAGGGTCGAGAGTGTCAGACTCCGCGACGGGGTTCAACTACCAATACCCACAAAAACCCATTGGGACCATCATCAACCGTAAATGGGGAGCCAGTGGTTCATTGAGGCATTCTTCTCTGGCCCTGCGGTTGCAGCCTGCTCACAGATACTCTACAGGGGCTGGAGTGTTTCGGCGGTATTCACACTCTCCCTTTGCCGTGCTTACTTTATCGAGATGACTCGCAAAAGGAGGCAACCGCTCTCCAAGCCTGCTCAATGATGTGTATTACATCTATAATACTTGTCATTGAGAGGTCTTTGCCAATTATAATATGTGGACAATATAAAGTGTCGCTGAGGTCCCCAGGCGGGACATTCTGCCACCGTGTGTTGAGCTGTATCTGATGTGGCACCACCCTCGTGACAGCTGGGCGGTGGCTCACAGTCAACAGTTTGGGATATGTTAATTAATTAATTTAATAGCCTTGTAAATTCACCATACGTAAATATGATATTCATAATACTAGAAATTTCTCTTTCCCTTACATTCCCTAAATATGTCAAGTGAAAAAAACACTCCGTTACTAAATATCCGCCAAGAGTTCCAATAGTTAAACAAATGAACAAACTCATATCATTTTTTAATATTCATATAGTAAATACGTTAATATTAAAACACCAGCACTCTTTAGGAGTCAATTTTATATTTTACCTTTAAAGAATATTAAGTTTGTGATCATCAACACTCCCTGTTAATGATTCAGCAACAGATGAAGCAATTGATTGGTTTTCCGACTCTATATTTTCCGTTACTTCTATATAATCAACGTATTCATCATCTGGTTCAATATAATCATCATCTTCAAACAACACATCATCTTCTTTCTCTTTATCTTCAAATATAGTTTTATTTTCGTCAATTTTAATCTTGTTCACTTTTGGCCAGGATGTGGAAGGTACTAAAGTGTAATCAAAGGACGAGTGCTCCTTTTCTGGTATGGCTGACAATATTTCTGACTCATGGGCAGAATATGGACGGTATTTTGGTAAGTTGACATATGATCCAGCGAGAGATGTTGAAGAGACTGTAGTCACACCTAGAATGGACAAAGATTTTTAAGCAGCAGCCGCAGTTTGATGATCGTACTGTCGATTACCCGCTCCGATATCCTGGTTTCGGTATCTTTACAAGTTTAGGAAATTCTATGTTCTAATTTGTCTGGATCTAGAATCGTGGGAGGCTTTGGATGTGGATAGTTTATGCATTTTGTAAGAAATTATAATAACAGCAAAAATACAAGACGTGTTTTACTTGTGTTAGACTGTTCTAGATTTGACATCAAAAGATTATACCAGATCATTTATTTACAGACTGCCTCATTGGTCTAGTAGTTAGCATGTTCGACTACAGACATGTGGTCCTGGGTTCGAGTCCCAGATCGGGCCAATTCGAAATCGATATTGAGTTTTCTATTAAGATTTTCTCAATATTTGCTCGAAGTTGGGAAATTGGCGGTGTGATCCACCCCCGTGCCTCGGAGAGCACGTTAAACCGTCGGTCCTGCGCCTGATCTCTCTCCGGTCGTGTCGGATTCCCGTCACATCGGACTATGAGAGTGAAGGAATAGAGAGTGCACTTGTGTACTATGCCTGCCAATCCGCAGTGGAGCAGCGTGGTGGGTCTATGCTCCTAAAAACTCTCGCTCGTCGGAGAGAGGAGGCCTGTGCCCAGCAGTGGAACGTTAATGGGCTGCTACTTACTTACTTACTTATTTATTTACGCTCCTAATTTCTCGAGTTTCATGTAGATACAATCACAAAAAAAGCTTAAAAACGAATCTATATAAATGTTTGTAAATCGTTATTGATTAATTCTAAGTTAATTAAGTCACTTTAAATTTCAATATAAAAAAATAGGTTTGTAAAGGGTACAGAAATTAAATAAAAATTCAGAAAAGGTTACCACAATACACAGTGTCAGTATGTTTTGGAGATCTGATACGATGCTGTGTAAAATCCTGAAGAAGTACATTGCCTCTTTACAGATTAGCGGGCTTCGATTTCAGACTATATCATTACTTACCATCTATGTAGATCAGAGTCAATGTTTAACTAGGTAGTGTAAGTAAAAAGCTACATAAATTCTTCTTACGAGGCATAGTGTTTTTATATATTTTGTCAGAGACCAAGAGTTTTCGCTAATTTCTAACAATTGGAGAGGAACCTAATAAGAAACAGAAGTATCTGCATACTTTAGAAGCTTTTCTAGAATATGTGTAGTCTCTCAAATAACTGTTGGTCTAATCTCAATAACTACCTAACCTATGTGTTGGGAGTTCGGTGCCCAACAATGGGACGTTAACAGGCGTAGGCCCATAAACCGAACCCATCGCACACCAAACAATAGGGGAAGATAGATAGAATAGAGGATAGTAACTGGATGTTTCTTATATTGCGCACTTACATGGTTTTTGCTCTGATGCAACAAATATATCTGCACACTGAAACGAAATATATTTGAAATAAAATAAAACAGATATATAGCTATTACAGACTCTTACTAATAGAAACAAATCCTTCATCAAAGATTGTTGTGTAACTTTAACTACTTCTGTTGCGCTTAAAGCTCTGGACCAAAGTATATTTGCACCGTCTTTGCAACATTTGTTTTGATGTAATAAAGTTTAGTGTTTAGCCTTTTTCAATATATGAGTTATCCGAAACTTAAAGATTTTTTCAATTCGAAACAATAGTTATGATAATATTTATAAAGCTTTTACCGTTTTATTTCCATCTGTAAGTTGCCTTTGTACCTTTGGATTGGTTTGTTCATATAAATGTAATGTATGGTTTCCAGCTTCATTATTACTTCTCAAATTCTGAAATATTGTTTGGATTCGGGGTATTGTATTTAAATTTTAGTGCTAGACTGTAATCTCACCATAACCTAATCTAGTCAATAATTCTTAATCGAGGTATGATTTTGCAACACTAAAATTAAAATGTAGCACTAATGATGGTGTTAAAGTCTGACTTAACACCCTACAATCACGAGGGTACCGTGCCCTGATCTGAGAAGAAACCATTACAATGTCAACCGGGTATTTCATCGTTTAGATGTGCGATTGATGTTAATATGACATCAAATCTACAGTTGTCGTCTACCTGTTCTGAGATGCCCCTAAAAAAAAAATCGGGGTGTCCTTTTCTAACATTACTAGTAAATTAAATAAATTCATTCTAATTTTATCACTTCACTAATGCTTTAAATTAAAATCTTCTTTAAAGCTTTTGGTTTTTTCCCAAAATGCTGGATGATGAATGAATAAAAATTAATACTAGTACAATAGACCTTGGAGGCGATCATTGTGGGTGAAGGTCAAATAGAAATTTTTTTTAAAATAAAGTTACATATTTTCATTTACATTCAGTAAAAAGCTAATCTAAAATTACAAACGGATGGTGCAGTTTTATTTATTTGCACAGATTTAATAAATACCTGAGTGTCTCTATGATTTAATTGGTGCCTTTTAAAAGCTGCTTGAATTGCTTTTTGCACAGCAAGTAATTGATGTTCGTCGATGCTTGTTTGTCTTAGCAACTTTAATAACAGACTTTGCTCCTTAACTGACTCGGTGGACTCTTCTTTGATTTTTAGTTGCTTTTCTATGATTTCAACTGCCTTATCTAAATCTTCATCAACAAGGCCTATCTTTTTTAATTCTTCATATAAAAACGGCTCGCATGAGCACTTGCAAACGTCGCTGCAAACCCGGCTTGCTATAGCTAAAGTCTCACGTGCTTCTAGAAGTGCTTCTAGATAGTCCGCTATGAACTGGTATAGATTTTGCGGTTGTGCACGTAGTACCTTATGTATTAATCAACGAAATATAACTGGTCTAATTTTAACAGGTTTAGTATTGAGATTACTAGCTGTTCTCTGCTGCTACTTGAGTAGTTTTCGGTCCCATAAGAACACGGTGAAAGCCGCTCATTGTGTTAGTCTACGTCGCGAATGGAATATGAGGGTTTCGCTGGCGCAGTGGTATGGTGCAAATACTCTCTTTGCACCCCTTGCGGTAACTTCCTCATTGATCTAGTGGTTAGCATGTTCGACTACAGGCATGAGGTCCTGGGTTCGAGTCCCGGGTCGGGCCAATTCAAAATCGATATTGAGTTTTCTATTAAGATTTTCTCAATATTTGCCCGAAGTTGGGAAGTTGGCGGTGTGATCCACCCCCGTGCCTCGGAGAGCACGNGATCCGGGACTCGAACCCAGGACCTCATGGCTGTAGTCGAACATGCTAACCACTAGACCAATGAGGCAGTTTGTGGCACAGTGGCACAGTGGCATGGTGCAAATACTCTCTTTGCTAGCAGATTTCCAGGGTTCGACCCTTGTTTGGTAGAATTTTGGAAATTGCATTTTACCAACCTACCCGCAAAGGCGTACCGCCAAACAAGAGATTTGTGTTGTTATGATGCTGTGTAAAAATCTCTATCCTCACATTCTATCAGGTGTAATGACAGTCAAGCGCCAATCCATTAGCGATAAAAAGTAACATGTATACCGTATTTCAAGTCAAGTGGGCGAAAAGTTTTGGAGATTTTGCAGTACGAGAAAGTAGCAGCCATTTACGTTTCCCTACTGGGCAAAGCGTTACACTCACGGGAGAGAGGAATTGTAGGGTATTGACCCACCATGCTCTTCCAGCGCAGATTAACAAACTACACTTATCCTAAAATTGCTTCCGGGATATTTCGGTTTCCTCACAATGTTTTCCTTCACCGAAAATCTCAATGACAGATGAAAATAAACAATCAATCATGACGGTTTCTTATTATTCTATTTCGTATTAAGTCTAATTCTATTTCGCATTACGTAGAAAATAATGAAGTATTTTTAAACTCACTTCTCTAGAAATATCACTCATTAAATCCTTCAAGCCTTCAGGCAGTGCCAAGCTGCAACTTTTATGGATTTGTGATTGCAATAAATCATCCATTTCTTTAGTTATTTATTAAATTATTATTGTATAAGTACTTTTGTCCGGCTGTCTTGTAATTTTTAAGAAGTTGTTCGTATTAAAAATTTGTCTTGGTAACAGATTATTTTAAGAAAATCTATGGAGCTATGAAATAATATCGAGTCGAACGTTTTGAAATTAATTTATTACGTTCTAATGTTGTAACAGTTTAAATCTCTAACGCATATTTAATATATTAATTTTATAACACAACATCAATATTTTAAATTGTTTAACATGCGTTGAGTTTACAATTTTTTAATAACATTACAGCTTCTTTTCAAAAATAAATTAATGAACATGAATATCTTAAAAAAAACAATAACATGTAATAATATAACTTCGACATAATTTAAAAAATTAAATTAACATTCTAACTCCCTTTATAATGAATAAATAAAAGTATATAGAAAAAAATTGAGGGAGCTTATGAAAAACGTTTGTTTTTAAAATAAATAATACCAATCTAGCAGAAATAACACATATCCAACGTTTCTTGGATGTCTGTATGTTTGCTCTTGCTAATCTCTGAAACTTTCTGATTGGCTGATTATTTTTTAAATATTTTATAGCTATTATATTTTATAGCTGTTATTGTTAATGATAATAGTGGGTGAAATATCGTTTGACACTCAGCATCAGCACAACATAAAGCAAATTAATCAGGTAAAAAATATTTGATTAAAAATATGCTAACATTACGTATTTTATGACGCATTAGTGGAAAATTTGCAGTTATACCGGTATATATTGCTGTAGATTTTTAGTCAACAACTGTATTATATACTTATATTGTTTGAATCCCAAATATAATAAAATATAAGTTGTTAAGCTTCTTCCTCTTCTCCAGTTGTATTTAAATCGTCACCGGCTTGGTCTTCGACGTCAGTAGTGTTGGCTGTCTCCGGAGCTGAAGAAGGCACTGATGCTGTTGGTGCACTTTCAGCATCAGCTTCAGTTGTCTCATCTACTTATAAAAAAACAAAACAAAAAATGTTTTTGAAGTAAAACTTCTTCACGCGCATTTGACTTGAAGACATTACGATACACAGCATCGTACCGAAACGCTAATGATTAGCTTGGCGGGTTTTGTTAGGTGATAACTAACGACGTCCGTAGACTCTCACCAATCCACATTCAGACAAATTAGAAAATGCAGTTTCCTAAATTTGTCCCGTCAGATATCGAAGACAGGACCTGGGCTAGCGAGACAACACTGTAGCAATACACAATTACTCGAGCGAGGCCGACCAAAGGGAAAGATGTCCTGTCTTCTTCAAATCTCCCGTAAATCTTCCTATCCTCTTTCTAAGATTGGCAAGCTTCGATCATTAATTTCATCACATTTTGAATTTTTAAACATTATTAAAGCACACATTATAATAAACTAAATAAAGATGAGTTATCATAAATTCAATTACGTAAGTGTTAAGGAAAAGTTTGTGTATCAAACCTTGTATATCCTCGGGTACTTCAGATTCAGCGGCATCTGTTTCAGCTATATCAGGCGCTAAAACTTCCTTAATCTCTTTATCGCCTTCAACTGCTTCTATTTCATCGGGTATAACTTCAGGTGGCACCTGATAAGTATAGATGTATAAGTACTTTGTCCTATTTTATTGTAATAAAATAAACCGGATTTACTTTAATTATTTCTAATATAAGCGCAACAGTTATATTTGTTGCCAAGAAACTGAGCAATATTTGGAAATGTTTTAACCTAACTATAAGCTTGAGTATACGAGTATAAGCACAGCTAGTTTTGTTTGGTAGTTATGCAAATCTCTTTTTCTCTCTACATTATGTGTGTGTGTGTGATAATGATAATAAATTTGTCATTATTACTGATGAAAATGAGATTTTCATGTTAGACGGATCAACAGCTCCAGCTTGGCTCTGTCGTGCTTCAGTTTGGCTGAATAACCGACTTTGACGACCTCCTGTAATATAAACACTAAGGTAACGATGATATATAACAGGAGATTTTATTAAATTTATAACGCTAACATTACAAAATTTCACCGTAGCTCTGCTAGTATTTAGACGCTTAGAATTTTTAGTTTTAAAGAAGACTACGAAATAAATAGAAGTCTATTTTATCCTTTATACAATTAACAATGTAACAGTTAAAGGCAAATTGAAATCTTTCTAACCAGTTGGGATATTAGTAGGAATTGTATATTCCTACCAATATTCCGACAGACAAGACATGAAAATGTTCCTGAAATAAGTAACACGCTTTTAAAAGACTCATTTAGTCTTTACAAATGTATTTTTGCTTAGTGATATATGATGATATTATGGCACGGTAGTGGTAGGATGGTAATTAGCCAACGGTAAAAGACTCCAATCAGTCTAGATTGATTAACTAGAAAATACAATTTTACATGCGCCTTACTAGAAACCAAAACAGGAGCTCTACAGAAAGCGATTACTTGTATCATAATACAGTAAACATACCTTCAGAAATTTGACTAGGTGTGACGCTGGGTGCCCGACTAGTCTTCTCCATCTGGCTTATTTTGGATGTCGGTAATTGTGAGGATACTCCAGAAACACGGCTCATCTTATCATCGCCCATCTGCGATGGTACACCAGACACTCGACTTTTTCTCTCAGCTGCCACCTGAGAGGGTATTCCTGACACACGACTCATTCTTTCACCGGTTATCTGAGAAGGTATTCCAGACACTCTGCTTGCTCTGTCTCTAGCCATGGGGTAGTCCATGGTTTCATCCAGAAAGTCTTCCTCATCAGGCACGTGGGTGATAGTCCTCATAGGGTCGTATGGCAGCCCTAATGATTGAGTAGTGTGTTCATCAAACATCGAACTGACATTGTCATCTCGTACTCTAATGTCCTGTAATATGAAATTTAATTAAATAAAAAAACTCTTCAATCAAGCAGGCTTTATATTTATCACTTATAATAGTGATGATATTAAGGGACGACTTGAAATTACAGACTTTGAAGGCCCTGAAGAGTACCTACAACATAGTTGAGTACAATTTCTTACCATCATCATTACTATGTTAGTTCNCGGCTCATCTTATCATCGCCCATCTGCGATGGTACACCAGACACTCGACTTTTTCTCTCAGCTGCCACCTGAGAGGGTATTCCAGACACTCTGCTTGCTCTGTCTCTAGCCATGGGGTAGTCCATGGTTTCATCCAGAAAGTCTTCCTCATCAGGCACGTGGGTGATAGTCCTCATAGGGTCGTATGGCAGCCCTAATGATTGAGTAGTATGCTCATCAAACATCGAACTGACATTGTCATCTCGTACTCTAATGTCCTGTAATATGAAATATAATAAAATAAATAAAACTCTTCAATCAAGCAGGCTTTTACAGTACTTTGCAATTTGATAAATGTAGTCCAGGTTATTTTGTCATATTATTTTGGATGATATTAAAGAACGACTTGAAATTTCAGACTTTGAAGGCCCTGAAGAGTACCTACAACATAGTTGAGGACATTTTCTTACCATCATCATTACTATGTTAGTTCAATTTAGTTGATTCAAGTTTACGTCATTAATTACCACATAAGCTTTTATCGTCTGAATAATTGACATTATATATGATGTTTCAATTGTCTTTCATTTTATTAAGGGTTTGTATTTATCGGATGATATCTATAACGTTTTGTAGGAATTTATTTAAAAAAAAATTATACCTTTAAAGGAATTTTTAACTATGTCGCCTACTTTAATCAATTGCAAGTAAATCACTTGATAAACATATACTATATTAAAATTCGAACCTAACTTTATGATTGTCTCGGGTCACAACGACATTTTTGGTAGTGTAAATTCTATTTTAATTGATTGCCAACATCTACGTCTTCAAATATTATTTAAAAATACACTCATAAATGGAAACTTACAATAACTGGGCCAAAGTCAATTTCCCTGGACGCTGCGATATCAAGGGGTGGTCCGGGCAACTCCACCTTTGGACCCTTCCTCTTCGTCTTTGGTTTCAAGTGTCGCAGGAGATTTCTTCTAACGTAATAACCTCTATATGCTGCCTGGTATATTTTAAGGAAAAGAGGAAAGTCAATGGCACGATTATTGCTTATTTTATCTCAATTACTGACTGAGAATAAAATTTAACTCAGATTAATTAAGGGGCTTGAAACAAGTCATTTTTACATTCTGAACCAATTTTAACACCTTTTCTTTGTAGCAGTTCATCATACATGTAATCATGAATAGGGATGTCAATGTAATTTTGACATTAATAATTTCGATATCGGTGAGATAATGTTATCTAGATTTCTTGATAGATAAAAAGTCATTGGCCTGAAATCCCCAACAAAATATTCAGAAATTGGTATAAAACATAGTGCTAATAGTATGCAGTGTGCATAGGCACAGAAAAGTGATATATTATGTCTAAAAATCCTTAGCAAATTATCAGCAAGGTCAACAATATTATCCGTTAAAGTCATTTGATCGCAAAGAGGTCAACGTGATCAAATGACTATCAATATCGGACTCTTATTATCTTATTAGGCACTTCAGGAGCTAATCAAAAGCACTTTAAAATAAACAGAATACCATTGTCATGTTCAGATCACTTCTTAGGATCACAAGGCGGGTTAACTATTCATAAAAGCCTATTCATGTAGCACTGCTGGGAATAACAAATAAAGACTAATACATTAAAGGGTTTACATGTCTGTCTATATATAGGACAAATGTAAAAACTTCCTGATACGCTGTTAAAGGCATCTACATAGTTTTTTTTATGCTAAAAGGTTAGCGCTGGACTGGACTTTAACCTGATGGTAAGAGATAATTTACCTCTTTTGTTTTCTACATAGTAGTTCATCGTACTGGAACGCAATTTCTTTACCTGGCGCCATTTCTTTCTTCGCAGGGTGGTAACTTACACTAATTCAGACTCGTACAAAATAGATTATACCATTAAAATTTACTCTTCTGGAATCGAATTCAGGACCACTCTAACGTAATAGTTGCACAATTGCAATAGTGAGGCCGTGAAAGGGTGAAGATATCGTTTCTTCTCATAAATTGCGGTTGTATTTATTACATCTGCCGCAAACCGTCCGAATATTTTTTCTAACACTCACCACCTTCGATCTACTATAGAAGTAGATTCTTTCACTACCTCTACCAAAATTTCTGCGTTATTTTTAGCGTGAGTTTTAATCGAAGTAATTCAATTGCGTTTATCCTAACAAACTTTATCTACGAAGATTCTTCTACTAAAAACCCTTAAAACCATTTCATTGATATACAAGATTCAGTTTGAGAAAGGTATGCTTAGATGGTTTGGACATGTAGAGAGAATGAATGAAAGGAGACTGACAAAAAGGATTTATGAGTCAAGAGTGAATGCGAAAGTTGGAAGGGGAAGACCAAGGCGAACGTTCCTGGACCAAATCCAGGACATTTTAAATAACGGCCAGGTCAAGAGTACTCTAAACCGACGAACTTGTATGAAAGGTTTAATGAGAATGAAAGAAGCGAAGGAGATATGCAAGGATCGTGGCAAGTGGAAGGATGTTGTCTCTGCCTACCCCTATGGGAATGAGGCGTGATGCTATGTATGTATGTATGTATGTATGTATGTTTGATGTGCACAATATTTACTTGTATTTTCTCGGTGGCTCTGGTTAATTCGCTAAAAGAAGGTTTTGTCTTCTTGTACAGCTCCAATGTGTGTTGCGCTGCAACCTCCCATGTCTCATCAGGCTTCACTTTTAAGTGCTAAAAAAAGCGATTACTTTATACATTATATTTTTTTTTCAACAAAAGGTTAAAAACAGGTGTTCGTTCCCGATAATATAGACATCGATTCGTCACGTTCAAACATAAGTTATAATGTGTATAATCATTTGGTGTTACTGCAATATACAGCTCCATAGGCTTTCTGTACCTTTGCTTGTTTTACGAAAGACCCGATTTTGGTTTCCAAATTCATTATTATTAAATTATTATAAAATTCAATATTATCATATTGAATATTTTATCCTAAATGACTTCTAGGGCGTACTTACGGTGTATATCCTCGTAAAGAACATTTAATTCAAAGACATTAACAAAAAACAAAGTAATGGTAGAAATGCACTCACTAAACCAATTCCTAGAACCAAAAAGAAATGGTCTTTTTGATTATATTTTGTATTGATTACTCCATTCTTATATATTTTGTGTTGCTATGTCGCATATGCGAGGTTTTGCTATTTTCAAACTTTATCACCTTTTCCAGAGTTTTCTTTCTGTACCAATAGTCGCGGTAGGCATTTCTCGCGACTTGACACACTTTTGCCGTCATCAATTCATCTAAAGGACATCTCGCCAGGATCTTTTTTATTATTAGGTACTCCTTGACCTGTTCTAATAAGTTAGAACATACTTTATTATTTTACTAGTATCGTATCATAGACTATCTATAATATTTACAGATACATAACAACTAGGTAACGTCGACATCAGTAAAACTCGTAGAATGACTAGCATCATCTCGTGCTGACTTAGAAAAGTTTTTTGAAAACTTCTTGTAAAACAGTGCAAGACTAATTTAAACATTTAAAGAAAATAAAATTTCCAAAACTTGAAAAGAAAGTCCAAAACCACGGTATCAATTTCAATCAATTCTTATTTACAGATATACAGGATGTAGGGGACTAAAAAATTATCATTCTTATTGATAATTGGTAAGAAAATAAGAAGTTTCTCGACCAGTCCAGATGCTTACTTGAAACTACCTTCATAAATATAAAAATATTTAAGTATTTGGTTATTTTGTTTGTAGATACCACAAAACATAAACTGATCACGTCGTGAGTATGATCTAGTAAAAAGTCCGATTCATATAAACCTTTTCCTTCTTCAGCTTCTAATCCTTCAATTTCCTCTTTAATAACTTCTGCTAGTAATTCTGCTTCTCTATCATCCATTCCTATCTGTTCTAGGTGCTCGATAACCGAAGGCCTACAGTCACAAAGATCGTCCAGTATCTTCACAGCCATGACACCATGCTCGCGGGTGATAAGCAGGACTGACAGGTAATTAGCTATAAAGTAATGGATATCTGGAGGTTGTGCCCGAAGGACCTATAACAATAGTTGGATTTGATTAGACTTAGATTAAATTATTTGGTTATTAGAGCATAATTTACAATCACAATAAAATTTTATTTGGATACTGAATTTTATTCATATAAGAGATGCTGTACTCACTTCTCGTGATATATCCGACATAAGTTCTTTGAGACCTTCAGGTACTGAGAACACATTGGCACATCCATGTTTTTGTAGAAGTTCATTCATTTCAATGACTGCTATTTCTTCTTCTTCGTTTATAAATGAATTGTCTTTGCTTTCTTTCTTTTATAGTATTCAGGAGCGCGTATCCCATTAATTCCCTTCTTTTATTTGTTCAATTTCATTATGTAATTTACAATTTATTACTTTGTGACGTCTAGTTGACAAATTCTATATAAAGATAATTCATATGCAGGTATTAATGTGAACTGCCAGTTTCCTTATAATGTACCATTTAATAAAGTTATTTTTAAACATGATTCAGTAACTTGTTTTATGCACCAACCTCGCCTCTAAATATTTTTTGTGCTTTTTTTTAAGAAACGTTTTAGAGTTTTATTCTTTTATTTTCATAAATTCCAAGACTGTTATGTTATATACATTGGGTTTTTTTAACAGACAAATGTTCACATATTAGCCTCGCTGCTCATCTTGGGGGTGCGATCTACAGCTGGCTAATTTCGGGTCGTTAAATTATATGATATAATTATCCAAATCTATTTTAGTTATTAATTCTCGTTACAGAATATCAGCAAGGATGTCTTGTCAAACAAAAGTAAATTATTTACCTCCTAATAGATATACATTACCAACTTAGGTATACATTACATCATCAACAATTTCCACTTCATGAATTTAGACATAAACGCTGCCCTGTACATGTATAAAGATAAATATATTTTGACAGTCTCTTTGTCCTTTGAAATTTTAACAGTATACAGTTTTACACTACACTACACATGTGAATTTATTTCTTTAATTTTTAACGTGACTTTTAATAGCAGATAGAACTGATAGAAGTTACGCCTTATAGTGACTTCGTCGTCGTCGTCGTTATTTATGTAAAACTTCTGATATTTGGGAATTATAATGCGAAAAAGTTTTATCGTTATGGTTTAATACATCTTAAACATTATTGATTCTTTGTAGTTCTACAAAGTTTCGCGATATCTGGTTAAATAAACAGACCGTCAATTATTTTTTTAACGTTTAAAATTTTTACACTTTGATAACATGAATCATATAAAAAATATCAATGTCACAGACAGTACTTCTATCTAAATGTATTAATACGTAACTTATAATAGCGCAGTTATGTATGTGTAATTTACCAGTTTATTATGATCTACCAGTTTCCAAAAGGTTCGCTACCAATAATATAGAATACATAACGACTTTGGAGATCTTATTTCAATGGTCATGGATTTGTTTAAAGAATTAATGGATTTTAAACTATATTTATTTGTTATAGGGTTCGAAATTATATATTTTATACCGTCTGTAACATTTCCTTCTATAAGGTAGGCAAACCATAACCTTCCGAGTATTCGCTAGTCACTCCGATAAAGTCAACACAATGAATCCATTTTCTAGACGCACAGCACGTGTTCAGGACTAAATATATAAATTTTAAAGAATAAAGGAAATAATTCAGCGATAAGTCGTGTTAGTGTAACGTAATGATAATTGATAACGTGTGTAAATACGAGATAAAACGAATACTGGACGTTCGTTTACGACTGCCGTTTGCATGCGTTATTACGCCGTCAAATCCGAATAACGGATTACGGGAACAGAAATCTGTGATGATTTAGCAATAATTAAGTGATCAACATATAAAAGTGATATTAAAAGTGATAAAAATGGATGTGTCCACAGCGAAAGTGGTGTCAATGCTGGCCTTAGGGCTTGGAAGTTTCATTGTAGGCATGATTCCTGTTTGTATATCAAACAGTGCAAGACAAAGGCATCCTCTTTTAATTTCTTGTCTACTCTGCTTTGGAGGAGGCGTTCTTCTATCTACATCTTTGTTACACATACTGCCCGAAGCAAGGGAGAAGTTACCACAATACTCTGAACTTATGTTGTGTATTGGCTTCTTTTTAGTGTATATTGTAGATGAAATAGTTCATTTCTTTTACGGGACAAGTGGTCATGGACATCAAAATGAAAGGATTTCTCAAAGAAATTATGGTACAGAACAGACAACTTTGTTGGTTAGAGGCATGGATGATGAGATGAGGGAGAGGTGCTGTGGTGATACAGGGAATACAAGGATTTGTCATGTCAATCATGCGGAACCCTGTAGTCGGAGTTCTTCGGGTGTTATTGGGTTGCTTTGTGCCTTATTTGTTCATAGTCTATTGGAAGGACTCGCGATTGGGTTACAAGAGTCTGCTTCACAGGTAATGTACGAAATTAAGTCTGTATTTTGACCAGATACTTTTATTGGTCTCGGAGTCGCCTACATAGTTTATGATACCATAGGAATATGAGGAAATGCGTGCTTAGTAATCGTTTGTATTGCGAAAGAGACACTGCCTCATTTAAAGTAAATCGCTATTAGTTTATAATTTAAATGTGTCACTAAGAACCAATTCCTTTATGAACTAAGCTAATCTATATCGACACTAGAAAACCAACGCGTAGTAACTCACAAATCCAAAACTGCTCATCAGAACAGAAATTCTTTTGGTAAAAGCTTCAACGATTCTAATTTTCATACATATAATTTTGTTGTTAATCAGATATTTTGCGGGTTTCTATTTGTTCGGTTTCTATAAACTTTACATGTCCATATTTATTTGTATCTTCCATAAAATAAAAACCTATTTTCGAACGCCTGCTATGAATAAGTTGATGAATGAGTGACGAGGGGGTTACGAAAAGTGTGATCGGGCGAAGCGAACGCACGGAGGAAAGATTTCCTTTTATTTTAAAATCTGTTTTTCCATTCAAGTGTACGTAGATGATGTTGCACGGGTCAGTTAATATTATTTAACAGCACGTATCTGTGCGTAATGAAATATTAATTCCTCAATAGATAACAGGCTTTTGTATGAGTTTAAAAAAAGATAAAAAGGCTTTCGTTATATCAGTTATTGTATTTTGACCTAATTTTGTATAATTGCAACTGATAATGTAATTGACTAGTCATTGTTATATTTAACTGTAAATATAACTGATCACTGATTATATTATTGTAATATTTGACGGCCACACAGCTGCAGTGTTTGTTTTCTAGTAGAGGTCCTGGGTTTTATTCACAGCAAGGCAAATTTCAGAAATATAACCTTCTAATATTTGGGGGGCTTCGGTAGTGGCTATTTAAAACAACGCCAGCAAAGAAAGTTGTATAAATATCATGAGAAGTAAATCATCTCTTACCTAAGTTTATATTTTATACTGTATTATCTCTGACCATTGGAGAGAATGTATGATAAAAAGAAATCTGTAAAAATATCCATTGTAAACGTGAAGGAAGTGAAGCTTCTTTGGATTTTATAGTATTAAATTCTATCTGAGTCTGGATTGGTGGGCTTGTTACCACCCTACAAGCAATGACGTACCACCAAGCGAGAGATTTGTGTTCCGGTACAATGCTGTGTAAAAACATAAGAGTTATAGTGCCTCTTAACAGATTAACGAGCTTCCATATTAGTTTGTATCATCAATTACCATCAAGTGTGATCATTAAAGCGCTAACCTTTCAGCAGAAATGAAAAAAAAGGTAATGTACCTCTTGTGCTTTCTATACAGCATCTTACCGTCTTTGCTGGTAGTAATTAGTCAAGACCGATGCCCCACCTGTCCAGACACAAGTTAGAAAATACAATTTCCTAAATTTGCTCTGCCGGGAATCGACTTCAAGACCTTCCTTAGCAACTTGAGTACCCACACCACTGCGCTAGTAATATAATCGTTTTTTTATGATAATCATATTTATACTCTCTCCCATTTTCTCGTGTGACGCAGGTACTGCTTCTTCTAGCTGCTGTAGCGAGTCATAAATACGTGGTGGGTTTCTGTCTCGGTGCAGAGCTATGTGCCAGTTCGCCGGACCTACTTTGCATGCATATCATTTGCATTGCGATATTCAGCGGAGGCTCCGTCGGAGGCATCGGCTTGGGTGCTGTACTAGAAAACGTTAACAACTTGAAGGATTCCGTTGCTGTACCTATAATGCAGGTATTTGTTTTTATAAAACTAGCTATGACCCCAAACTGCTGGCGGGTACTCATTTTGAAACTTACGAAATCGACAATGTACTCATCCTTCTTCTTTCTTTTGTAATGCAAGTAAATAAATTAAAATGCATACCAGTGCAACAACGTAGTTTTATTTTACAATTTCGGTCCACGAACTAGACCTGGGCTGCGTTTTAACGCCACAATATAAAAAAAGAAAACGGTAAACAAATCAGCATCAGACTCAGAATTAATAATTTAATGATTATGACTTTGTATGTATTTTCGTGTAACAATAAAAGACGGAGGAACACACATTGTCGATTTAGTAAATTTTAGAGTAGAATTTACTCCGTTGCTGGAACAGAAAACTCCTTCGAAAAATTATAAAAGGAGATTCCAACAAACAATAATAGTCATCAACCGTCATTGGCCTAGTGCTCTTGATAGGAAAAGTGAGTTTATAAACAAAGCGCTGAAATTTCTCATCTACAAAAAAGTGCCGCAATGCCCGTCTAACGTGAAACATAAGCTCACATACTAAATTAATGTTTATACAAAAAAGTTGGTAACAGTCATTCATTCGGTTGGATAAATCTGATGTCCAAAAAATATTTCGAAATGACATACATTTGTAAACGTACCAGGCACTCATAAACCATAAGGAAGAAGTGCGATAGAAAGAGATAGCATTATTGTAACAGAAATAGTTTTACAAGCTTTACTTCAACTCAAATTACGTCATCGTATCAAACTAGACACTATGATCATGACATTGCTTAGTATTATGTATAGATTAGTACAGTTATTGAATACCAGATGGCGCTAGCTTTTGCGATGAGTATGAGATCATGGGTTGTACGTATGTACTATGCACTAATGCAAGCTTAATAGTAGCGCCATCTGTTATTCAATAGTTGTACTTATGCCGTTATACCATTTGCGTTGACACACGATGACGTCACAGGGTTGAAGTGTAGCTTTTAAAACTATTTCCGTCCCAATGACGCCGTCCCTTTCTGATGCGCTTCTACTTTGTGGGTTATGAGCGCCTGATACTTTTTTTACTGCGTTTCATATGAAAATACATTTTTTGCCAAAATTTGCCAATTTACCATTTAAACTTATTTATTAGTGTTCCATCGATCGATTCAAGAGGAACTCTGGAATATAAGAATTAATAAATGACTTTTATACCGCAATTAGGACCAAATTATTTTTTTTACAAATAGACCACATGACATTGCGGCCTTTTTTTGTAGATGATAGAGAGGTACGGAGGATACATGTTTAGGGGGGAGGCAGTGTTTTCGATGAAAATTACCGGGTGGCATGATTCTTACCGACAATTTTTAACCAATTTACATAAAAACTACACAACACCTTCCTCATAAAAAAATCACTCTATTAATTAGTTAAAACCGCATAAAATACTCGTTCCGTTATTTTGAATTTATCATGAACAAATGTGTCTGTGTGAAGACTGTAGAATCCAATACTACAAACACAAACACACGTGTCAAGTTATTGCATAAATTTTATATTACTTGTTATTTTAAATTTCATTCTAAGTAATCTTTATTATGAGCGTGCACATTGGGTTTTAACCAAAAAAAGGAGGTTATCAATTCGACTGCATTTTTAAAATTTTGTATTCCTAAAATGGTTTGATGATGAATGGCAATATTTTGATAGGAGGGAAACAAGTGGAAGAGGTGAAAGAATTTGAATTCTTGGGATCTAAATTTACAAAAGATGGAACATGTGAAAGTGATATTGAAAGGAGAGTGAATGCAGGGAATATGGTAAATGGTTCTCTGTACGCCTTTATGAATAGCCAGATGGTGTCTCAAAGAGCCAGACTGACTGTGCATGCAGGAGTGTTAGTGCCAACACTTATGTATGGTAGTGAAAGTTGTAGTAGAGATGAGAGCGTTGAGAAGTATGAGTGCATTAAAACTGAGTGACAGAGTTAGAAATAGTGTGATAAGAGAACGTTGTGGTTTAAAAGATGTAGTGATTAAAATTAAGAAAGGTATGCATAGATGGTTTGGGCATGTAGAGAAAATGAATGAAAGGAGACTGACAAAAAGGATTTATGAGTCAAGAGTGAATGCGAAAGTGAGAAGGTGAAGACCAAGGTGAACGTTCCGGGACCAAATCCAAGACATTTTAAATAAGGGCCAGGTCAAGAGTACTCTAAACCGGCGAACTTGTATGAAAGGTTTAATAAGATTGAAAGAAGCGAAGGAGACGTTGTCTCTGCTTACCCCTATGGGAATGAGGCGTGATGCTGTATGTATGTAAGATGGTTTAATTTAGTTTAGGTACGTGTATTTCTTAAATTTTAGTTATTATAGTCACTTTACCTGTCTCTTTTATATATTTTAAATAAATAAAGGTTATTATTCTTTATTCTAATATCGCTGGTTTGTTCTCACCAACCCTCGGGTAAATGTGTTGGGTGTCTTTCGCAGGCGCTGGCAGCGGGTACTCTGTTGTACGTAACAGTGAGCGAAGTATTGCCCCGAGAGCGCGCGCGCTGGCACGAGCAAAAGCGCGGCGCTGGGATGGCCCAGTTCGCGTCTGTGGCACTCGGATTCGTCTTAATGTATTTATCGACTATGTATCTTGGTAAGTAAAGTAAGAAAGCAGCGGCTTATTAACGTCCCACAGCTAAGCACCGGCCTCTTCACCACGCTAGAGCACTTCGGGTTGGTAGGCAGCAAACACGCCGGTAATCAGAAAATATTTTTTTAACAAATCTCTCTAAATTAAGTTTATTCAGCGACAAAATGTAAGTAGTGTCCAAAAAAAAAAAAAAAATTGTAATGGATGAATACGAAACTTACGATTGCTTTATTATAAAAAGTTTTCTTGTTCTAACAAACAATATTGGATATGCGGGTTATTAATTGTTAACTTTCTAGCGTCGATAGGAATTGATAGAAATTGTAGATTGTACGAATAGTATAAAATAACAGATAAAGATTATCAAGAATATAGGTAGAATAAAACAGCATATACCGATATCTGTGGTGAATTTATATGGTTTTTATGTTATTTATTGTTAACACTTATAAAACGCCTTATAAATTTAACAGAGCAATTATATTCGATTTGCTTTTTGTAGTAAAAATTTGTACAGGCGCGTCGAGCTTATTTTCACCAAGACCATATTGATCATATAAAATACAACTATATTTATAAAGGAATAAGATTTTCTATATAAATATTGTCAATAATGAATAATCACTGACGTTTGTAAACAATGAATGAAATACTACTGACGCGACAAGTATACGTCTTTCGCTCCTTTAGTCGACCAAAACAGTCTTATACCCAAGCAAAAGCGTGATGTCTCAGTATCATTTACTATCCGCTAAAAGCAGGTGAGTCTTAGTAGTTGATTATAACTCTTAGTTCATGAGAGCCAACTTTAATCGAAAGAGCGTTACCTGCCCGGACGTGATGGGTCAGTCTCATTCATTACTCACTAAAGACATATTAAACAAATTTTCAATTCTAAAAACTTAGATAATAACTAGGTATTTTATGTTTTGTTACAGATCATGATGCTGTATAACATAAGTAACGCTTGTTACTTTATCTTTCTTTTAAGATAATTTTTATATGTATTTTTTTATAAAAAATGTAAGGGAAGGCAGGGGAGTGAAATAGGTTAGTTTTATACGCACAATAAAACAATTTTTGACTTCAGCGTATTTTTATTTTATTAAAATCGTGTGGTTTTATTGTCAACAATTAGGTGATATATAATCTGTATTAGCGATATTGCTTATACTCTGTATCCCTTACGTATGTTTAATACTGAATTATTTATAAAATATGTAGCGTAAAGGAGACTGTCCATATTTATCGATATAATTAATTGTAAAATTGTGTATTTTTAAAAAAAATTTGCAGCAAAATCTTTTTATGGCGATAAGTTTTTATGCACTATACATAAATGTAGCTAGTCTGTAAGGTCGCGTCACATAGTTACTCTGTACGCACTGACGTCACCACATATCTTGGGTAGAACATGATTTGAAAACGAGTTAGTAGAATTGAGCCAATACAAGGTCCTACTTCAAATGAGGTGAGGCGTATTGCAGGAACGTCTTGTTTTAGTTACAATTTTACCAACTAATTATAGATAAAAAAAGAATGTTACTGCATTTGATTTAAGGTACATTGTAGAAGTCAAACTTCTTTAGACGCATGGGGGTTATATTTTTACGGATTAGCGTCACAGCGATGTGCAGCGTTTTTTATGCTAATACGTTTGAAGTTTAGGCATTTTAATTTGCCTCTCATCATTTAATTTACTGTTTTTTTAATAAAATATTAAATAATAATATTTCATAAATACTCATTTCTAATTCTCAAAATTTAATTAATAATTTCTAATATTGACAAAAAACACGTGAAAGTCGCGGAAATCTGAAGTTTTAGATTTGTATAAATATAAACAAGCCTTAAAAATTGGTTTTCCAAAGAAGTTTCACTTGTCATGTGTACTTTGTACGCACGCACTTATATTTACAATTATTTGTATGAGGTTTTAATCTTGCCATTTCTACTCAATACGCCTCTCCGCTTTATTTCTTCCCGCTCACTTCAAATACTGTGTGGAATAGTATACTGGAGCGGAATACCGGGACAACGTTTGAAGTAGTACAAACATTTTGAGGTACTCATACTGACGCCTTGTACGGAACAAATGAAAGACTTCATGTAAGTCCTACTCAACACTAGCTTGTACATTGTCTTTGTTATAAGACCAATGTTTTGTCAATACAGTTTAATCTAGTCCGAATTGTTATTAAATCTCACATAGCCGCCAAACATGAATGGACCGTCTCCTTTATAAAGAAATACACCAACGGTTTTATAGTAATTCCTTGAATATTTGTGATAATTTACTTTTTACAATCTACGTATAATTACACATGGCACGGTTAAGTGTGAGTTGCTAGTAGTAAAATTAAAAAATATATATCAACGCCATCTATATGTGATAATGGTAAATGAAAGTTATTGTTCGACACTGGTAGATGGCATGCTCGTGCGAACGAATTTTGTATTACGTAAAAAGAGGGAAATATGAAATCATGCAATATTTAAATAATAAACTATTTGTGAAGTAATCATAAAAAAATAATTAAAAAGAAGAGTACTGAGTCATTTTCAAAACTTGAAATTGGGCACATTACTATTCTCGCAACGTAGATGCTCATTTAGAACGGATTTTTCAATATTCTCACGAAATTAATGCATGTAAGTGAAACACGATCTTACTGAGAAATCTCTAAAACTATGTACCTAATTGATTTGAAATTCAATATATGTATTCTTTTCGTGACATAGACACTCACTAAGAACGGTTTTATCTATATTCCTACGGCATCGGGGTATATAGGCGAAAAAGATCATTTACTGCTAACTCTTCAGAATTATACGCCCGGTTGTGTTCGACTCACGTGTTCTTTTCACAACGTAAGCGCTTATAGAGAACGTGTATCCTTATACTTCCACGTGGCTCGGGATGAATAAGCGAAAAACGATCTTTTACTGCGTTATTCTTAATACTATTCGCCCGATTAATTTCAAATGTGGCACAGCTCCTCGTGACGCAACGTAGACGATCATTAAGTACGGGTTTCCCCGTTTCATTATGAGATCGGGATGTTTAAATAAGATCACTTTTTGATAAATCTCGAAAATATTCTCGCGACTGCTTTAAAATTCGATATACGTATTTCTTTTTCGACGTAGATGCTTATTAAGAATATATAACCCCATATTTCCATGGGATCGAGAACTACGCGGATAAGGAAGGAACTACATGTATATACAAATCAGAATCAAAATATCAAGAATCAAAAAAATTTGTTGAAATTAAAAAATTCTATTGTTTTTTTTTGGTGTTATGGTGAATAATTCACTTTTTAGACTGTTTTTATTGTTGAAGTAAAACAAAACACGCTTGACTTAGAGAGTAAGCTGGTGAATGCGGAACGAGGGCGTTACGAAAAGTGTGATCGGGCAAAACGAACGGAAGTTGAGAGGGAGATGTTAGTGAAGATAGAAAGGGGAAGTGAGAGATACTTTGTCAAACTCAAATTCGCGCAAAACAATAAAGTTTTACTTGCATCGTGTTTTCATTTAACCACAAAATGTATTTTTTCTTGTAACAATTGCTTCGTGTATGCAGAAATATGTATTATATCTAATCGGATATTTATCTGTTTATTTCCCTCTTTTTACGTGAAAGCTATGTTTTTGCATGATAAAAGCATTTATATATTTAAATGCAAATAATAATCTCAGTCCGTAATACTATTGTGATAGTTATATAAATAGTGTTTAATGAAAACGACTGTCTGTACAATGGACACTATCCTTCATTGTTTCTTCAACAATTCCCCGACTCGACTAAACATTTGCTATTTGGACATCACTAGTAAATAAAAATATTTTATTTACGGCTTTATTGTTGATCTATTACTCAACTGTTAAGTTTATAAGTGTCACTAGATGACAAATCAATTTATTTAATGATGTATTAATTTTCGATTGTTGTTTTTCACTTATCGATGACTCAGGTGCCCAGCTTATTTGTGTGCGCGATATAAATACCAGGATAATTAATTTACTTAGTGCAGTGATATTTATCGACGTTTTTTCTTTATAATTTATTGATAAACCAGTTATCAAGTTTAATAGTGTAAGGATTATCACAAGCCTATAATTAATTTATAGATACTTTTATCGTTAATTTCTCGATAACTCGGCTGCACACCTTAGTAGTGTAAAACACATCACTAGCCGAAGGTTTATTTCTGGAAATATTTATTCGTTAATTTATCGATAACTTAGTTGTCCCTCACTAGTTGATAGTAAACTTATTAATATTTTTTTTATATTTATCGATAACTCAGCTGTACACCTTAGTGTAAAACACAGCATTAGGCGATTATTAATTTCTGGATCTTTTTTGTTGGTAATTTAGTGCTGTTTTATTTCAAGATAACTTCTTTTAATAATTTATCGATAACTGAGTTGGAAGGCAATTGTAATAATTAGTCACAGATTAATTACAACTGACTCTATTACAAACTGAGTCACCGATCGTAGTGAAGTTCGATTTAAGTCAGTTTTTTAGTGTCGAGGAAATATGACGTGATCCACATAAAGAAATATGTTAAACAAAAGTACAAACTCGGAATACCTCGTATTACACAGTATAAATAAACGAATAAACTCTTAAAAACTAACTTCATTTAAATACAATAAAAAGTATTACAAAATAGAAAATAATACAGATCTTTGACTCGACGCTTACATCTAACAGGGAAGTACAGTTAAAATAACATTACACAAATTATATATAAAAAAATGTTACTTTTCAATAAATACACTTAATTTTTAGACGATGAGAGAGCGTATTCAGTGAATACGTTATACAAAGGTTAGACATTAAATCATGGCAATGAATAACGTAAGATTTTGCAATTACGAAACAGCTATGTTCAGATCATACCATACAAAGGATTTCTCTGTCCTTGTATTACAAAGAAAAAAGTCCCTACCCCTTATAATACAATGACAAAGTTATGGCACTCTGTTAACAGTGACAAAGTTCTTTTACCCTGTAATACGTTGACAAAGTTCTCCTCTAACCATGTAACACAGTGGCAAAAATTTTATCTCCCTGTAATATAGCGTTAAAGTTTTCTTTCTCTCTACATAATATATTGACAAAGTTCTTTCACCTTTTTGTTTAATATAATGACAAAAAAATTCTCTTCCTATAATACAAAGTACTCCTTCGCTATCTATAATACAGTAACAAAGTGATTTTTTTTGCAATATATTTACAAAGTTCTCTTTCTATGTAATACAGCGACAAAGTTATCTCTCCTTGTAATATAGTGACAAAGTTATCTCCCCTTCTAATACAGTGACAAAGTTGTCTTTCCCTGGAATACAGCGGCAAAGTTATCTCTCTTTGCAATACCGCGACAAAATTGTCTCTCCCTGTAATATAGCGACAAAGTTGTCTTTCCCTAGAATATAGCGGCAAAGTTATCTTTCCTTGTATATAATGTATGAGGAAGGTTTTGTTTCGTAATCACAAAAACACGCAGTCCTTTAGTTAGTCAGTCAGTGTTTGAGTTGTGTTAAGTAGCTAGCATCTGTGTCATCTTAAATCGCTATCCAACCTTTATTTAACGTAGTATATATAAAAAAATACTTTGTGCCTATAATTTCAATGCATAGTTTTATCATGCAAGAGGTTCCCCAAATAGTAAAAAATACAACATGCTATTGTATATATAATTTCGTCAACACAGTCTAACCGCCGAATCCAACTCGGTTGGGCTGCGTTCGGGAAGTTACGCCAGATATTTTCGTCTGATAACCCTCAGTGCCTGAAGACCAAAGTCTTCGAACAGTGCGTGTTGCCAGTGATGACCTACGGTTCTGAGACATGGTCGCTGACTATGGGCCTCATGCGGAAGCTCAGAGTCACTCAGCGTGCGATGGAGAGGGCTATGCTCGGAGTTTCTCTACGTGATCGAATCAGAAATGAAGAGATCCGTAGTAGAACCAGAGTCACCGACATAGTCCTGCGAATCGCGAACCTGAAGTGGCAATGGGCGGGGCACATAGTCCGAAGGACCGATGGACGTTGGGGGCCAAAGGTGCTGGAGTGGCGACCCCGCACCGGACGGCGCAGTGTAGGGAGACCCCCCACAAGGTGGACCGACGACATAAAGAGGGTCGCCGGTAGCCGCTGGAGCCAGGCGGCGCAAGATCGGGCCTTGTGGACGTCATTACGTGAGTCCTATGTCCAGCAGTGGACGTCCATCGGTTGAAGCGACGACGACGACGACGAGTCTAACTTCCTTTTAAAGAGTATATAATATCTAAAAGTTTAATGATGATGTGACAAATTTTGTCAATAATACAATCATTACAGACCGCAGTCAGTAAGTTAAAGGCAACTGAGTGGTAAACTTTCATAAAGGCACTGTTTTCACGAGAGAACAAATACTAAAAGAAACTATAAATACATTTTATCTATTTAATAGTTGACTTCATTGCGATACCTTAGGGAACCTTTGATTTAATGAATTACAGCAATATGTTTCTGTTAATATTTTAGGACATGGTGATAACGATATAATAAACTAACTGTAACTTCAACAAATACGATTTATATTTACCCTATTTACTCGAATATAAAATTCTTAAGCTAATATTCACGTTCTTGCAAATGCAAGATAAGGCACAAAGTGAAGGCACTGTGTCGTAAGAACCGAGTTAATTTCACAAGACATGAAGCGTATTAAATAGACGAAAATATTAAAAATAAATACAATGCAATACTACCGATAGGTTTATACAGTCAAGTTAGTCACTTAACGGCATCGGTAACGTTTGTAAAGAATAAGCGGACGTAGTATCTGACAATTTTGATAATTTTTTCAAACCTAGAATATATACAACAAATATATGACAGCTTATAACACATATTTGTCGTATCCTTTATACTCTAGCAACAGGAATTATGTTAATTAAAATAATGATCTAAATTTCTTAGTAATAGTTTTTAGTCAAGCATTGGTAAGAGAAAAAAATATAAAATATTTTCCATATAATTTAATAAAAGAACCTCATCGACCAACTCCGGAATATAAAACTGAAATCTACATTTAGGCACCATCATTAATAATTCGATTAAATTATTAATATAGAGAAGTATTTCAATGAAGCATTCGATAATGTCAATCATTCAAATTTGCATAATTAGTTTTAAACTCATTTAAAAAATGCAATTATTCCCGTTTGATATGTGTCATTTAATTTAAAATTTGACAGAATATTATAATATCAACGAGAGCTGGTTTAAATTGCAAATTTTTCACTATTTCGTTCTTATATTCTCGAATTTGCTTGTTATTGGCAAATTAACCTAAAAGTAATTTAACAAAAGAAGAAGAAGATTCAAATTGCTCTTTGGATGTTTTAAATAAACTTGTTAATTTATAAAACAAAGCCAATAGATCAATTGCAATAGAAAAATATGAAGTATGCATTACCGAAGCTGTTTACAAAGTCCAGATGGCTAAAGATTTTTCTCTGATCGATTATATCAGATATTTGATGACTGTCAACAAAACTGTCAGATACAGCGGCTACAGCTACTAAAACTAAGTCGGGAATTCCGCAATTTGTTCAAAGTCCACTGGTACGACACTAACACATCAAGTATCGTCGTCTTCCTCTAACCGTCTATTCCTCTTCCTCTGGCGGTGCCTCTCGAGCCTCTTCCTGTGACCGCTTTTCCTCTTCGGCGGTGTTATTTGACACTCACAACCTGCGCGCACTATAACATAGTCCATGGACCACCCCCCGGACCCCGGCACTGAGAAGTGTCCTTCGGGCCGATGCCCCTGAGGCATCTCAGTGGCCGATGAATACCTAACCAGTGCGTAGGAATACGAATACTTTTGGACGCATCTGGATTGGTTGTAGAGGCGAGCGTCTACAAATCGACAAGGTTTGTCGACTACCCCAGGGGCACAGGAGAGCTCATAGAGCCTCTGTTTATTTTCGCCGTCCTCGTATAGTTCCACGTACAGGCCGGTGGGAGTTCGGCCGCCTTTTTTGGCAACCATTTCGGGTATTGAGGGACAGCATTCCACGTCCCGTTGGGAGCCCTCCTTTCTTAATATTGTTTGCATCTCGCGCCAGTGCGAGCGTTTCCACGCTGCCGTTGCATCTATCTCTTCGTCCGTCCTGGAAAAATATAAGAAACCCTTATAAAATTTATTTCCTTTCCTTTTACTTTGTGTATTTCATTATACTCAGATCACAAGAAGCAAAAAAAAAAAATAATGTCTATCTGTTTGTAGTTTAGTCAAACATTAAATGAGCATGATTGAACTAGTAAATGAATTCCCAATTCAGTAAATATTATTAGCAAAACGAAAATGGATTTTATAATTTGTAAAAAAAAACTATACTAATAATAACTATATATATTTGTACTTTTTATAAAAATAGCATTTGCTATTGGCACTGCAGGTGTAAAATGTTAAAAAATAAAATTAATTATAAAATGCTCAGCAGTGTGTTATAAATCGTAGGCTTAATAGGGACATTACATATTTACAGATTTCTGATAAGAACACGAGATACAGACATACAAACGAGTTTCTATGATAAAAAAAATCGTAATGTTATCTAGTAATTTAATTATAACCAGTATTCTCCAATTAGACGTGGATATAACCTATCTTAAACGATTAAACATTAACTTACGATTAAAGTAAAAAGTAATAGTAAATATAAAAGACGCGGTACGCCGCTTCATTTTTTTATTACATTTTAAAGAAACCTAAGTACCAAAACGTATATTTGACGATTCATAAGTGCTGTAATAGGCCTACTTGAATAAAGATATTTTGGCTTTGACTATATAATTCTAATTTACTTTAAAAGTGGTGTTTCTCCTTTTGATGGTTCAAAGTATCCTAAAGAAACGTAATTTTTGATTGGGATCTCGTATATGCTGTTAGAGTGGTAAACAGTCACAACCAAAACCTTCGACCAGTCCAGATTTATACAAATTATAAAATATAATTCTTTAAGATTACTGTACGGGTGGAGTAGTTAATGAATCGTTTACATGTAGGCAACTTCATCAGAGAAGAATTGCTCAGGTGTGTCCGGCTTGTTTCGCACTAAAGGATAATGTGTTGGGTTTCAGTGGGTATTGTGGCCGTGTCCAGTGAATATCCTTTCGAAAGTGTGTCAGTTGGGGTTTGTAAATGCATTTTCTAACAGGAAGGTAATAGTGTAGTTGATGATGGTACATACAGCACGCGGTGCGAGTGGGGAGCGCGGCGCATGCGGCTCGCGTTTCCCATCACGTCGCCTGCGCCCGCCACTGCCCCAAACAGCACCTGCAAAAACAGAATAACCTACTATTAACGCCATTTTAACACGAGGACACATTCGGAAACAGTACAGAGCCCTTTGAGTGCATAATAACACGTTCAGGATTCTAATGGGACTCGATTCTAAAGAGCCCTAGGTATGATCGCTGAGGTGGGTGTAAACTATTTCTACACTCCCTTCAGCAAACTGTGTGTATCGTGGTTTGCAGACGGTCAGGGAACTGACAGTATTTTGATATTATTTGCTGATAGGATTGTTTGCCAGTTCAAGCATTGTTATATACTGAGAAATAGGGCTTGTTACTAGTTATCCAAATTTGTTTAAAGTCTTTAAATAGGCTGATATCATTGTTACTAGCTTATATGATCCTTGTGGTTGAAATACAAAAATCATATTATTCTCAACTTCAGAATCCTATGCAGCTCCATAAGTATCAGCTGCAAGATGTCATTATCTTCCTATACTTGATTTGTTTCGTATTACCGACTGTATTCTCTCATAGGCACAAATGGTGGTGAAGCCGAATGCTGGCCAAGAAAGTCGATGCTATAAAGATATGCACAATGGAAATAAAGATGTCAAGATAAACTCAAGGTGTCACTCTTCAAGATTAGATAAAAGAAGTGCATATCTGGTAACTCTTTAAGGTCGGCTCAATTGGAGGAAAACTCCCTAACACATGCCTAAATGGTATGAATATGCTAAGAAGACTTGTAAAATATATCACGACACAAATGGTTTGAGCTTGGACATGTCCAAAGAAGTCATTATGAAATTAAAGGTAGTCTCCCCACAGACATAAAAAAAGCTTTAATAACAACAGATAGACCCGAAATCTAGGCGTCTAATGTATTTTAAGAGGAAGAGTCGTTTGTAACTGAACTGATAGAAAAATAATTGCATTATATATTATAATATTGCCATATCTTAGATTGTATAATTACTAATCGGTGAGATAATAATCAATCGATAATATCAATAAAAATAATATCTCGATATAAAATAGTATGACACTGAAACAATTCAGTATAGGTTGTATTGAAAATAGAACAAAAAAGACCCAATGAGATAATAATTGCTTTGGACGTCACGTTTTCTTTGTTGTCATTGGTGTTGTTTTTGAACAAATATATTGTATGCGTAATGGAGGCGATATGATGAAATCAATTCTTTATATGTTTCGTTGTTTATGAGACACGTGTAAAGTACATTGTTGCAGCGGTGTTAAAGGCAACCAATTGTTGTTGTCATGTCAACGTAACATCTTAAAAACCTATGCTTAGATTTAATGGGTCTTCTCTTATCCACCTCTTCTTTGTAAGCTTAGTACATATATACATAGCATCACGCCTCATTCCCATAGGGCTAGGCTGAGACAACATCCTTCCACTTGCCACGATCCTTGCATATCTCCTTCGCTTCTTTCATTCTCATTAAACCTTTTATACAAATTCGTCGGTTTAGAGTACTCTTGACCTGGCCGTTATTTAAAATGTCCTGGATTTGGTCCAGGAACGTTCGCCTTGGTCTTCCCCTTCCAACTTTCGCATTCACTCTTGACTCATTAATCCTTTTTGTCAGTCTCCTTTCACTCATTCTCTCTACATGCCCAAACCATCTAAGCCATTTCAATTTTAGTCACTACGTCTTCTTTTATATCACAACGTTCTCTTGTCACACTATTTCTTACTCTGTCACTCAGTATCAATCCACTCATGCTTCTCAACGCTCTCATCTCTACCGCATTTATTTTACTTAGTAAACACAGATTATTAAAGAAAAAAATATTAACTAATAATACTTTCTTTTCTAAAATATGGAAACACTCCAGATTCTATTATTAGATATGTTGCCGGGAACTTTTACACATTTAGATATTTTTTTTTAATTTATTAACACTAAGTTTTTAGAGGTGTACTCGATAATTAAACCAGAATTATTGCGTCAGATTTAGGAAAATTTAGACGACGGAATGGCTTAATTTATAAGGGATATAAGTATCTAGTACGATCGAAGTATCTAGTACAAGATATCAAAATAGAACTAATATATACTTAGTACCATCAATTTGGCCAGTATGTCTCCCTACTGTTTCAAAACATTGACACTTTTGAAATATGTGATTACACGGATTAGTCAGCTTCCTTTGTTATACCAGAGACGTATGACGTTACACCATTCGGAGTTACAACATTCATGGCATCGTATTTCTCGAGCACTATGTCTTAATGTCGTGTCCTGTTCCTGGACTAGACTGTTCTTACTAGAACTAGATTATGTAATGGAATTACATACAACTCTTTATTAAAAACCTTGGAATCGTCTAATGTCGCTTTTTCCGTTGATGATGATATTAGAATCTAAAATTATGAAGTTAACACCGCGCGTTGTTCTAAAAAGGGTCCACAACAAAATACGGGTGAAATTCCTATTTTATATGTATATTTATACTAAATATATATTGCAAAAAAGAAAAATAGGTTCTATATTACTATTAGAGTTCCAGGTAGAGATCTCTCTTTAGGAATAAGGTGTCCTCTGCATACGATTTCTTGTTTTTATTTCTAAGTTAATTTAAGGATGCATAAATAAATAATTTTGGAACACGCGAGGGAACAATTTAAACAAATAGCAATTCTCACGATACAGTATATATTCAACATTGTTATATACTTTCGTGAAAATATTCAGTCACATTTATAGAAAGAAAACACAACTCCAATATGAGAGCTAAAACTGATTTGACATTTATTGTTCAAAATATTTTAAAGCATATTATTACAGTAACTTTTTTCTACATCGTATTTAAAATAATACTCCCACTGGTGGAGAAGTATTCAGGTAAATTTAAAAATGAAAAGCTTGAATTATGATAAGTAAAATTAAGGCATAAATTAGTTCTTCCGGTTATGTCGGATTCCAGTCACGTCGGTCTATCCGAGGAATAGAGGAAAAGGAATAGAGAGTGCCCTTGTGTACTACGCCTACTAAACTGCAGAGGACCAGCGTGTTGGGTCTATTCTGTAAATACCCTCTCCCCTATGAGTGAGGAGGCCTGTACCCAGCAGTGGCACGTTAATGGGCTGCTACTTATTAAATTAGTATATCTATTTAAAAATAAAAACATATTGCAATAAACGTTTTACGAAATAGAAAAAAGGACATTTTCCTTATACGACCAGAATATGTGATTCATCAGAATATGTATATATATGCTAAGATGTCAATATACGTTCGGTGCAACGTGTTGGTCATTTAAAATTTGTAGTGGCAGAATTGCATCGCACTTTCAGTCACATCTTGCATCTCTACATTTATTATGAATTCCACGCGCGACAACGCTGGACGAAAGTATTTGTAAATACCCTCACTGAACAATGGGCTGAGATGGTTTCCATAGATATTTAACTGCCGTCTTAGTGTCTTCCAATGTAACGTCTCTAAAATATTCCATGAATGTTTTATCAATATAGTGTCATAGCATTATGTCTCAGGACATACTGTTGTAGAGCAACGGACATTGATATTATTCTTTAATTAAGATAAAGAGGAGGCTATGCGATAAAAAAATTAGGATCTCGTACTGTTCTGCAAGAAAAATTCAAAGAGAGTAAGTACCATTTTCACAGTACCGTTGTAATATATAATGAATAACCTTTTGTAAATTCGTAATAATATTCATTTATACAGGAAACAAAACGAAACACATAGTTTCCATACAAGGAATAAAAACAAACTAATAATTACCAAAACGCCCATTGGACGAAATTCGACGATAATCAATTTAAAATTGAATATGAATAAGTGAGTTTGAATATTATTACGATTCTAATATCGAAGTCTGACAAAAAAAAAATGTTGCCATAGTCTATTTGTGTAAAAATGCGTCCCTACTTCCCTATGTCACAGCATCACGCTTGCCCTCCTGGACCAATTTTGATAATTTTTTGGTGTTTGCTTTGTTATGGTTAAGAAAAGGATCTTATGAAAGACAAAATTAACAAAGTTACGTAAAACACAAGAAATCTTAAGTAAACTCAACCACCATAGTAACGTTTCTGTTGTAACCTTCTTGGTGCTTTTGACAATATAAACTTTTTAAATCTTATGGCGTTTGACATATTTGCCAGCGATTGACAAATACGTATATATACATGCGTATGTATGGTAGTATGTGTAACGTCATAGGTTCATACGATTCCTCCCCCTGTAGAATATTTGTGAGCCGGCTACAACCGAGGGACCAGAGAGGAATGCCTCAAGGAACCTCTGGCTGCCCACTCATGGTTGATGGCAATCCTGCTGGGTTTTAGTGGGTATTGCGAGTTGGTACCCTCGCGGAGCACCACACTCCTTCTTCTTCACACTTCTCAGCGAAAAAAAAATGTGTAACGTGTTTTTATTTATTTAATATAAAAAATATTATCATTGTGTACTCCTTTATATAAACTAAAAGACAGTGAGGGAATTTTCATACACTTCTGTCCGCGTAATTTTCGTAAAAAAATTAACAAAGTTTTAAGCTTCATGAATATATATATATAGATAAAGTTAGGAATTTTCTTAGACATAATTTAAAAAAATACGTCGACATCATTCTCGAATAAAAGGCACATTATAATATATAAAACATATTATAATTTCATGTTGGGGTTACCTTAAAAAGTTGCACACTTCGCAAATATCTAGATGGAAGTTTTTATATTATAAACACATTAAATGTAGTGACTACCGACAGACCTTAAATAAAAATATATAATAAACTATGTTTATAAAAGTAGCTACTGATTTTCTAGGAGGTTGTTTCACAGTAAAATAAACTTTTTGAGCCTAACTGAATACCATGAAGAAATATTTATGTAAATTTTCTGAATCATAAAGTGTGTCTTTTAATACGTTTTAGTACATTTAAGAGGTCTTAAGATAATCTAATTTAATTACGTTAAGTGCAGTGGTTATAATAATAAATATGGCATACTTTGTAAGTCATTTAAATACTATAAAATTACATATCCATACATATCTCTTCTCAAATCGAGTTAAAACGGTCGCGGAAGGGATTTCGAGGGCATAAAGCCACACAGGACTCCGGTATTAAGTGCTATTATAATATTATCCCAAGCTTTACTGCGTTTTTATGTTGCTTTGAATAACACCAGTTGTAATAACTCCGGTTGCCGGGTTACACCGTAAAAGTGTTAGAATAACTTTTATTTTTGAATGATTGTTTTTTAATTCGTCTCTTTCGAGAATGCCGTCGTTGTCAGACGACGTCATATAAGTACAGTCGACAGAAGATATTAATCTATCTATCTACATATGGTATATAATAGCCACTGGACTTTGAAGCTACTCAATTGATTCAGATGATTTTTTTATTATTTTGTTGGAATTTTATCGACTTATAACATATCAAAAGATAGGTTTTCTTTTAGTTTATGCATTTATTATTAAGAGAGACCGTACGATTCAGCTGTTCTGATTTATATATATGTGTATATTGATTTAGTGTCACGATAAAAAAAACTGAGAGATCGTTAAGTGTGAGTTCTACTGTTAATTAATTTCCACAAGCATCCACTTATTATATCATGTGATATATATATATATGTCGGAGTGCAATAGTCTGTGGAACGCTGGCGCCATCTTTATATCGGCGTGGGGGCAGAGTCAATAAGTGGCAGTCCGGTCCGTCTCTCGGCAGTTCTCGAGCGGCGGTCGGCTGGAGTGGTCGACTATTGAAACTGTCGCGTTCCTAGCTGTTAGTGTTAATGAGTTTGTGTAAATTGATATCGGGAACATCAAGTGATTGAACATTATAATCCGAGTTAAGTTAAAGTGTTTGATTGCACTAACATTATCCACGAACGCCCACAGAATAAGAAATTAAATAATGGATCTAATTAATGACGATGTCGGCAGAAAACCCTACGCCCCTGTGCTTAATGCTTCTCCGTTTTCTCTCTTATTCTCCGATACACACACACACACATATATATATATATATATATATTGAATATATAGACATCGCTAGCGCAATGGTACGAGTGGAATAGTGGTACAAGCAGAGTCCCTGAGATTTCTCGTAGGACAAATTTAGGAAATAGTACCTTCTAATTTAAGTCTAAGTTTGGACTGTTCATAATCTTCGGCGAAGGCAGCATCTTCGCTGGTAGGTAACTAGCATGCTTTATGATCATGTGTAGACACCATTAGAGGTAGGTAAAGACTCTTACTGGGCAACGCGATTCCATCTTATAATATTTCATCATTTACCATCAGGTTAGATTACAGTCAAGCGGTAACCTGTCAGCAATAGAAAGGTTTAACGTAACTGTGATATTACTAATTAAAGAAAGTTGTTACAAGAATGGTAACGTGATAAATGGGTAAGGAGTAAATAAACAGCCAACCTGTTAATATATTTCTAAAGATGACAAGCGACACGTCTACAGGTTTCTGTTTATAAAAAAATTAACATGCCTAATTGTCCATTTCAACCATTATTTCAGCGAAGGTAAACGTCATGAGGAAATCTGCAGATACCGGAAGTAATTTTAGGGTATGTGAAGACTGATATGCTCTAGAAACCCTCTCACTCATGATGGACAAAGGCTGTGCCCAGCAGTGGGACGTAAATAGGTTTTTTTTGACGCTGGGAAATACCTTTACGCACGGGGTGTGGGACTCACTGACAGGTCAGAATACCCACTAATACCCTTCGGAGAACCATCGACATCCTTGATTGGAGAACCAGAGGTACACATACGCAGTCTACTCTAGCACTTCGGATATAGCCGCCTTATTTAAATCATTTATGGAAAGGGAAGAAGATGCGAATATCTACGCACCCTGTTACCCCGCCGCCTACGTCGGAGCGGAGGAGCGACGACGGCATTTTGTCTTATCCTCTCTGATGCCTCCTTCAGCGACATTACAGATTCGCAGAAGGAGGCAATTACCCTCCAACCCATCTCGTTAGCAAGCATTGCCCTGACTGAATTAGGGATTCCAAGACGTATCGCTGAGGTCCCCATGCGGGACACTGCCAATGTGTGGCGCGCCGAATCTATGGAAGCACCACATTTGTGGCAGGCAGCCAATTCCTCACAGCCAACAGTCTGGTACAGGTATTTGCCAAAACATCCGTGGGACGTAAATAGGTTGCTTTTTACCTTTTTTTCTACGTCTTTGCATAAAACAATATTTTCTGAATTTATCCAGTTGAAAATCAAAGTTTATGAATTTACAATTTAGTTTATTTAGACCACAGAGGTAGTTTACCGTCAAATAAGCTTAATACTAGACCACAGAGGTAGTTTCCACATACTGGTTTTCATATTACTTGTTAATATTCATATAAACATTCATACACATAAGTCACTCAATATTCATACATACATAATAAAGTGTGGTCCACATGAATATTCTATTATGTTTATATGAGCTTTTATCCGTGACTTCCCCCGTATTAGACTTTGCCATGAAAGTTTTATATAAAATTTAGTTCCCTCTCCATTTTCCTTTTTGAAAAAGTGAATTTAACAAACCCTTTCTTAGCTGATTTTCACTATATCAGATACAAAATTTAGCTTCGTGAATACGATTTTCCTATACTTTATTTTCATCCCCCATTTAGCACCTTTCAAGATTAACTCAGGCTTAATTTTAGAAAAAATAAGAGGGTTTCGCGGAAACAAAACAATTAGCAACAGCTGTCGTTACGTACCAAACTTCGCCTGATTTAACGTAGTCTTTTTATGTCCAATAGGCATTTGCTTGGCTACAGTCACACCTGATGGTAAGTGTTGACGCAGCCTAGGGTGGACCGCGCTTGCCTACGAAGTGACCATTCTAGTGTCTCACTAAGTACGAGTATCTCCATATTCTCACGGGATCTAGAACCACTCGGGTTTTATACAAAAATTATACCTCTTCTTACCCCACCCCGTATGAAGTTCTTGTAAAAAAGTAGCCTATAACCGTCTCCAGATTTGTATTTGTCTCTATTCCAAAATTTATCATAATCGATCTAGGGGTTAAAGCGTAAAAGCGTAACAAACAAACTCACTATCGCGTTTATAATATTAGCTAGAATGCATCAATGTACGAACTAAGTTCGTAAACAAATTCACACCTGCTTCATTAGGTTTCTGTGTTAACATTCCTCATATACATTCGTAATAAGACCCGTCGTTCACTGAATTGATATATTAAAAACAAATCAAATCAATCCAAAAACTCTTTATAAAAACAGCCTTTTACAGTACTTTTCATTTAATCGTTCAATATAGTCACATTGTCATATTTCTTGATGATATTATTGTACGATTGAAAAATCTAAAGTTACATGAGTTTCTTCACGCCCTGTTCCGAGAAAAACACAATACAAAGGCAGTTTGATATCTTTTTCTGGCCCATTAGAATGTTATTTGAATATATTATTGCAAATAGGGCTTTTCATTTACTACCATGTAAAAAGGTAAAGGAAAGTAGTAGTATGATGTCCGTTGTGGATTTGCACACCAGAAATTGTGGAGTATGGAGGTTTCCTCACGATTTTTTCATTCACCGAAAAGCACAATGACGGGGTCTTAACAACGCCTAACTTTCATTTTAATAAGGATAATCTTAAAGGTGCTTGTTGTGGATTCAAGCATTAGACCATCTTGGCTTTTTACTATCAAGTGTGGAAGTAAAATTTATTAGGAATAGAGGTTAATACCTCTTTCCAGTCCAGGCACAAACATATTAACAAATTCAATTCCTAAATTTCCTCTGCTGGGATTGAACTCGATATCAGAGAAGCGAGCGTTTCTTTGAGTGAGGGAATCGGAAGGTATTTAGATTTTGGTGGTGGCTATAGGTTAGCACTTGACTGTGACCTGGGCTTATGGGAAGATGGTAGCGCTTTAACTTGGTAATAGTTAGTTTAGCGGTTACAGAATTGTACCAGAACGTATAGTTTAGATGTGATTATGTATTATAAATCGATGGTTGTGATACTACAAGGTATAGTCATTGTCATGAGCCAAGTGTGCCAGCAAGAGCGCGGATCAAGCGATGGAGAAGGGCGATTGGCCTAATTCCAATGTTTATTACAACGAAAATTTGTGATATCAAGAAGTTATCGCGTAAATTAACGTCCGTAAGCAGAATTTTACACATAATTTTTTCTTGTATTGTGGTAGGATGGCAAACTAGTGTCCCATCAGTAAAGAACCAGACAAATATGAAAACCGAACCTAGGCTAGGCTAGGCAAGTGATTGCTTGCACCATTACACCATTTAGGCCGTCGAACATTGTTTTATCATTATCGTATTGCAATCTGTTTTCGCAGTCAGCTATACTTCTTTGCTAGTAGTATGGTAACAGTCGAAGCCGGCCAAGCCAGATCTAGATAAATTTGAAAATACAATTCCTTAAATTTTCCCTCCCCGTAATTGAACCCAGGGCTTCTGCTAGCGAAGCTACTAATCTCACCATTACACGTAGGCTGTCAAATATTTATATTATGCTAACTATTTCTAAAGATATTGTAGAAATAGAGATTTAAAGAAGCGTTATAAATAATCTAATAAACATTTGACGCTTAGTAATGATAAAATTATGGCGTTATGACGAAAGTCACAGGTTCAAATCCAGGACAGGCGTGTTATAATTTAACATAAAATTATAACGGTGTCGATTATGAATACATTATTGTGATTGAATTAGAAAATTGTGACAAATTTATAATTTAGATTCATCATTGACTTTATTTGTGTTCACGTTTTTTTAAATCAAATCATAAATTCTTTATTCAAATAGGATTAACAGCATTTAAAATCATTTCGTGTTAAACTTAAATTTTAACTGTACTAACTGGTACATGCCACGATGACAATCACATATTTTGTTTATTACTACAGTTTAAATATGTCAAATCATTTTGTCGTATTATTTCCAATGTACGTTTTTTTAATTAACGTCTGAAATAATGAGGATTAATTCTAGGCTTTGTTTTGAGAAGAACCCGCAGCCAACTCAATTTTTATTATTTCAATTTGGTTTATTCAAGTTGGATCAATTCACTAAATGCCAAGCACTATAACAGTCTCACAAATTATACAAGTTTTTAATAAGCTTTCATTTAATAAAGCTTTTGTATTAATTAGTCATATTTCTAGAGCGTTTTATAGAGATTTATTATAAAACTCCTCAAAGGTCGTTAATGTTAATGAGTAACGCAAAAGGTCTATTATGGGACCCAGTGAGACTCCCACTTTTATTACAGACCCTGCACAGTTTTCCGGTGACAATGAAGAAGCAAGAACCTGTTAAGTTTAATGCTACTTTTAAATGAGCTTTTCATCACGAAATAGTCTGGTTATCCTAAAATTTCTATTGGCACGCAATAGAGTAGCTTACTAGACCATCACCAATATAAATAGTTATAATACAAATAAAGGAATAATGTCGATACTATGTACCTGACTTTATTATGGCGTTATTTGCGAAGCTCTCACAGGGCTTCACTTACACATTAAATCCCTGGAATGTCCATTTTCCCACCCATATTACAAAACGCAGCAACATAAGTTGCTGCTCTTGTATAACATGAAAACGTGGTATTTTCCCCATCAAACCGGACAATTTGTAGGTGAAGTTAGTCCAAACTAAAGCTAAATATAATTTTAATATTAGTATATAATCTATGTCAAAATTTTACTATAACAGATCAAACACGCAGTTATAACAATTTTTTAATGTTAGATAAGCTATTGTAAAGTCCCTTGGCTTTCTAGACCGACCCATTTAGACCTTATAAATCCCTATTATAGTCCAGTCAAAACAGACTATAAAACCACCGTTTATCTGTATTAGAGTTTTATTCCCTCATTTTAATAGGCAGATAAACTCCAGGTTTATGTGGTGAATGGATACCAAATGATTTACGAGCCTCTAAGCGTCTCATGTTAGTACGGTGGTCGTATTTCGGTTAAAATATCATAAAATGAGGCTTAAATTAACTATAGTAAGGTATAATTTTAATTATATACGTGTGCGACGTCATGCTATATGTTCTAACATAGAAGACTAATCAGCTGGACATGCATGTATATACTTATACATAAAATTTAGTGTTTGTGAAATACTAAATGTATACCAATGTTCATAAAATCAAAATTTTCTATGTTCAAGTAGGCTCAAACGACTGTTTTGCGCGCTTCACTGTAATCTCTACTGATAGTAAGTGATGATACAGTCTAAGATGGAAACTCGTTAACTTGGTAAGAGACCCTAGTTAACTCTAAGGGTTTCTACACATCTTCATACAGGAAAGCAATTGCCTTGCTCAGTGGCTTTGCTATAAGGGTGGTTACCTGCCACGACTGAAGTCTCGCGCTCGTGTTTCCTAAATTTCCTGCTTTAAGTCGATCCAACCTTTGGAACCCTTTCTAGAGTACTGGCACTATTGAGCCAACGAGATCGTGAAAATATAAGTAATGTCAGTTGAAGCCACAGCAAAGTGTAGCCGAGTTTGTTAGTGAATATATAATGAAGAACATAAAATTTAGTAATTATTCACTATTAACGACAGCAGTGCAGTAGTTTATGCAAATGAAGGAAACGTTAAGATAAAGTGAATTGTTTCATAATAACAGACAGACAAGTTCATTAGCAGTGTTTGATCGACTATCGTAAAGTTTACTTTTGATAAATATTTGCATAAACTTCTATGCACATGTAACAAAATAGCAGTGCCCATTTAATAATGCGATATTATTTAAGGTAGATGTCGAAATACGACAGCAATTCGCATTTGTAGTTGCAATAAATTACAATATTGCAATTCAGTCTACCAGAGGTACTCCTTATAAACAAAGTACTCCTTGATGAATTTTATGTAATTAATAATTAACTAAAACATTGTATTTACATTTAACATTGATAACTTCTGCCTTATTACGATCAGCTAATATAGTAAAAGCGTGGGGTGCGGAGTAATCGCAGCGACCGAGTCTGAGTGACAAACACGCTTGAGTTTATTTTCGTGCAAATATTTTAAGTACACGATAACTTCTAAGATTTACATATCGATGTAAGAGAACTTATTAAAACCTTAAAAAATGGAAAATAGGTTTTTTGTACCATTTCAATCAGAAAAAATCCTGCGGCGATTGGTCTAGGTCCCATATATTTTGGGACGAAAAAAAACTAACAGCAGAGCAACAGTGGTATGTTTTTGGAATAAACTCACCAAAAATTTTTATTTTTAGCTTACAGTCAAATTATCTTTAGTATTTAATTAGCTTTATTGATTGCGCCATTTTTGAGGTCAGCAAAACAGTAATCCAGACGCTTATGACATCGATTTTAGAAAAGTTCTTTGGCTCTCTTGAAAATGGTGATATAAATTATGTGATGTGATAGATCATAACACAGTTAATAATGCAAAACATACAATGCTTTAGGTAAGTAAGGTATTCAAGTAACTTTCTATTTAGCGCATTGTACATGACCATTTTTTCAATTTATGATGAATGGCAATATTTTGATAGATGGGGAACAAGTGGAAGAGGTGAAAGAATTTGTATACTTGGGATATAAATTTACAAAAGATGGAACATGTGAAAGTGATATTGAAAGGAGAGTGAATGCAGGGAATATGGTAAATGGTGCTCTGCACACCTCTATGAGTAGCCAGATGGTGTCTCAAAGGGCCAGAATCATATAAGTAAAATAAATGCGGTAGAGATGAGAGCTTTGAAAAGTATGAGTGGATTGAAACTGAGTGACAGAGTAAGAAATAGCGTGATAAGAGAATGTTGTGGTATAGAAGAAGACGTAGTGACTAAAATTGAGAAAGGAATGCTTAGATGGTTTGGGCATGTAGAGAGAATGAATAAAAGGAGATTGACAAAATGATTTATGGGTCAAAAGTGAACGCGAAAGTGGGTAGGGGAAGACCAAAGCGAGCGTTCCAGGACCAAATCCAGAACATTTTAAATAAGAGCCAGGTCAAGAGTACTCTAAACCGACGAACTTGTATGAAAGGTTTAATGAGACTGAAAGAAGCGAAGGAGATATGTAAGGAACGTGGCAAGCGGAATGACGTGGCCTACCCCGAAGGTAACGAGGCCTAATGCTATGTATGTTGAGTCTATTGAAGTCAATCTTATAAGAATCGGCTAGGAAATTGTTGAGGATATCGCGTACAGACCGAGAAATGCGGTAGGCTTTGTATTATAATATCTATATCCTGCCATACATTGTTTTGTTATATCTCTAAGGCACTAGGCAACTTTTTCGTTGTTATATTTCAAACCATTTAAACAAAGCCTTGACAAATTATATATGTAAACCTTCTTTAAAACACTTAAAGTATATTGGTGTAAACCGCATGAAAATCACAGAACGAACAGACAGACTGACGCGGGCTACACTTTGTTTTATAAGTAACGATTATTTATTTATATATGTATATATATGACTACTAACACACAAACGCAATCCAACACTTGAACTTGCTACCGATTGTCGAACGATAATTGAATATTGTTCGCGGTGCGCCATTGTCTGTTTAATTGACGTGTCACACGACGTTATTTCTTATTACTGCAGAATGATTAATACCTTTAACGTTTCTGCTTAAGAATCTCCTTTAGGTTTAATAGGCGTAAGAGGAGCGAATTCTGATTACAGTTTTGAACTTAGAAAAGCTTGCAGATCTGATGTTGCCGGGAGGTTTTTGGTCCATTTTTGTTTTTAAACTCCGACCTTGTACATATGAAGTAAATGCACTGGAAATGCTTTAGATTCCCATAATAATTAGTGTACAATCAATAGACATTTTTCATAAATATACTTACATATAATTAAGCAAAAAGTTACACAATAACAATTGGTGTTAAGTAAAATTCTTATAAGGTTATGAAACATGTTCGTGGTATTTTTCACGATAATTGGCTTTAGGAGCGATTAATTACAAAAAAGCAAAATGATATCATAATGATAGTGCTTTTGAAAGGTGCCTTTTCAAAAGTTAAGTATATATAGCCGAGAAGAATAGTAAGATCAATCACGCTTCGGTCGTCAAATCACTGAAAATACTCATAAGTTTAAAAAAATCCAGCTAGATAAGTAAACCAGCAGAATTCCAATTCTTATATGTTTTGTCATTCAAAAAATTTGCAATTTGAACCGCAATTTACACAACGCTGGTTACATTTGAGCTCAAAAATTATGGACCAAATTTACATCTGCGATACGCTGCTAAACGGAATGAAATCATCCGTCAATCAAAACAGGTCGGCAGTAAAAAAAGAGTCAGTATCAGACTGAACCAGCATGGTCGAGTTTGGCTAGTTATGCAATAAAGATTAGCCTATTATTCCCGGCGCCATTTGTACGCACAAGGCAATTAAAAACTAATTAAGTAGACACGTAGACTTAAAAACCACCTATAAATTAATTGATTGTGTTAATAGTTATCTGGGTTATTGCTAATTTGTAGAAGTGTGAATAAATAACGTCTCAGAAATCTCTCCCTCAATCTCAGAATTTGATCACCAACCTATTAAAGGTACTGGGTTCAATTGCAATCGCTTCTCGCCTTAGTTGGACTAAACAAAATTGACAACCGCGCTGGCACAGTGGGGCGAGTACTGGCCATGCTAGCGTAGGTCCCGGGTTCGACCCACTGGCAGGACTAATTTAGGAAATTGCATTTTCTAATTTGTCTGAGCCTGGTCTGGTGGGAGGCTTCGGCCGTAGCTAGTTACCACCCCACCAACAAAGACGTACCGCCAAAAACAAAGAGATTTGTGTTCCGGTACGATGCTGTGTAGAAACCGTAAAGGGTATATCGCCTCTTACCAGATTAGCGTGATTCCATCTTTGACTGTATCATCCCTAACCATCAGGTGAGATCACAGTCAAGCGCTAAACTGTCGGCAATAAATAAAGGTGTGAGTAATCATCGGACATCTTCCAAACAGAAAAAGAGGGTCCCGTTGGGCTTTAGGGAATACTGCGATGTATCCTGCCTCGCCAGTTACAAATGGTATGCATTTATGCATTATTCCGCCATAAAAATATGGTAAAATCACTCAATATAACGCTGTGATGATATTCATGTTAAAGCAACTCATAAAGTATGATGAGATTATAGCAACCGCAGCCACTTGTCGTAATGGAGCTAACAGCACTGCAGCGGATTGAAAACACTTCACAAATTAAGATTAAAACATGAAAGGCGGCTCAGAAACATTGAAGATAATGACGCTAGAAAGTAAACATGTAGTAACCCGCAAAATATAGATTTAACAAAACTTTATACATATGAAGAAATCCAGTTTTGGTAAATGCCTACGTCGCGGAACGAATATATTTTCCAAATTTCACGTTGATCGCTAGAATTGTTTCAATGCTTTGCTAATGAGTTCTTGAGTGATCTTTTTTCGTAATTATACGAGAATATAGAGAAAGATCTGGAATGATGCAGACTAATTGATTTGTGGTTGTAATTTGTAGCTCAAATTTTTGTTTTACATTGTATTCGAGTATATATTGTGTATTTCAATATCTTTCTAGATTATTTTTCCGATAATTTAATAGTTATTCTGCTACTTGGTGTCGAGACCATTACAACAAATGAGTGATCATAAAACCGGCCCAGTCTATCTATCGTACACGAGTCTTTTTATATTAAAATTAAATTAAAGTCTTATGTAATATAGGAAGATTCACGGCAGCAATAACTGCGACATCTCCAAAACTATGTGACCGATTCGCTTGAAATTCTGCATACATATCGACGCTGTAATGCAAACACGTCGTAACCTGCAAATCCAAAATTTATCATCTAAACAGAATAACTACTCATGTAAACAAAAACAAATATCTTATTAATCGGCTAGAGGTATTAGTTTTTAGTAACTATATTTATACTTTGTATCGTAACAGATTGACCTTCATAGTATTATCTTGATGTTAAAACACTATTTTGAAGATTACTAAGTGTTTGCTTTCCAATATGGATGTTCTCTAGAGATTTACACATTTCCAAAGTGCGTATTTTCCCATAAGCCCACGAAATCGGGGACTACGCCGGTAAACCATAAACGTGGAGTTTAATACGGGCTATTAACATTAAATCAATATCCTGTCAGTAGCAATCACAGTAAACTGTTTATAGACATCCCACGCTTGTTACATTGTTAATCGATGGTCATTTAATATTTATTTATTTCACACACAAAACGAAGAAACATATATTTTACTAGCAATGCCACGCGGGAGGCGATGTCATACTTTCGGCCCTAAGTGCGTAATATACTATTCGTCTTCGTCGTGTCTCAACTAATGGACGTCCACTGCTGGACAAAGGTCTCTTTTAATGAACTCCACTGGACTCGATCTTGCGCCGCTTGTATCCAGCGACTGCCGGCGACCCGTCAGATGCTATCGTGATGTTCCACCTGGGGGGGGGGGGGGG